>CM045771.1:8190529-8437218 GCA_025200525.1 Camellia lanceoleosa
TTCCGATGTTGATTGTCTAGATGATTCAGCAGATCTACTCAGAAATGGGAGCAATTCTAAACCGTACTAGACATGCTTATGGATAAGGGTCTAGAAGGTCGATTAAAGGTGAGGTATATATACATTACCTCCTTGAGTCCGACAACATCATCTATAGTTTGCCTAATATTTTTTTTTTTTTTTTGGGTGAATAAGACATAAAATAAAAATGTAAGAATGAACAAGATTACAAGGCATGCCCTGTGCCCTACAAGGCTATACATGAGAACAAAGCCAAAGCAAACTATAAAGAACGCATATGTTCAAGCACTATATCCATGAGAAATAGCAATTGAACAAAAGCTAAACAACTAACTCAAACCCAAATGAACAAATAATAGAAACGGTCCTTTCATCCAAAAAATACCAAGGCACTACCAACCAAAAGGACACAACCCAAAAAACCACTACACTTCAAAGATTGTTTTGGAGCATTCCCCACACGGTTTGTAGCCGAAGTCTAGCAAGCATCGAAAAGGTACCAAATAACAAGAGAATGCACCAAACAACTAGTAGAGTTAAACAAGACGTAATCCCTAGTACACCCCACTAGGTAGGCAAAAAACATATGTATTTATCAGATGTTTTAAGCAAAAAGAAATGAAAGACAACTTATGATCAATCTCGAGATTTCTAGGCACATGCAAAGCAGCCACTCCTATAGGACCCATCCTCCTGCTTGCCAACTTCAAAGTATCCAATCACATGAGGTAATAACTACTACTAAGCATTGATGTTGTGCTTGTCCTAGACATAGTAAAATGACTCGCCAGATGACAAATATACCTTGAAATCATAAAACGGATGTCCAAAAAATTCAAGAAAGGGTATGCTACAATCACATTATATGAGCTCACAACACTCAACCCACAATATAGGACCTCACCACACTTAAAATGCTTCCTTAACCAAAGACATAAAATTTTACAAGATATATAATGGTTAGTTTGTAAAACATATAGAGACTAATTTCACTCAACCCACAAATGTTCAATGAAATAGTAACTATCTGCCTCACCACACTCAACCCACATATAATACCAAGCTTTATAAGGGCACACCTACACAAGTAATATAATTAGATAGACACTCAATATCATACTTACAATCACTCAACTCTCCATCGAACTCACATCACTCAACAGCCTCCCACCACCGTGAAGGTGGGGCTTCATAATGGAATGAGGAAGGTTCCAATGTGAAATGAACCAATTATCCTCGTTGTTATAGGAATGTTGACACAGACTAGCCTACTTCTCACCATCAAGACAATAGATTTAATAATGATTTCAACAGTTTGTATTCTTTGTTAAAAATTCTATTGTTTCTTTCAAGCCAAATATTGTACACAGGCAAGAGAAAGGAGAGTTTAGAGATAATAGATTTTAAAGATTTCCCTTTGCTCCCATCAGGACAATAGTAGCAATTTCGTGCCAAGGCACATTATTCCACCTAACATTGCATTTAGTTTGCATTGTATGCCAAATTCTCGTGTGAAAGAGCATTCAAAGTAGAGATGTGAATGACTTTCATCACAATCAAGGCAAAAAGGACAAAGTTGGTATAGAGGAAATACCAAATAGTTGAAGCCTATCACTTGTATTCAACCTACCATAGATCGCCATCCAAACAACAAAGTCGATTTTGGGGATATTTGGTCGAATTCAAACCAACTTATACCAAGGCACAATATCCTGCTTTTCTCCATAACTCCTGTGCCGATTTAATAGTGAACTCACCATCCGGATTTAATGACCAAAAACTTTATCGCCTAAGGGGTTAGAGAACAATTGTTAGGGTTTGGGATGTTAGTTCCTTAAATCCCAAGAGTTGGGGAAAGGCCAATTCCAGAACCCCTAACAATAATCCGACTAACTTTGGAATCCCCATTAAGGCCAAAGTCATATAAAATCCTGTCACCATACCTGTCCCAAAGGGGGCCCAAATGGTGCCAATTATCGTACCATAAAAATGTATTCTGACCATTGCCAATTCTATGCCTGATAAGAGGGTAAATGATAGGCCTAAGAGAGAGAATTTTCCTCCAGACCCATGAAGGGTCACTAGGAACTTTGATTTTCCAGAAACACCTCCCCTTAAGAAGATAAGATTTGACCCATTGGCACCACATTGATTTTTCCACTCCAGAAATGAGGAACCAAACATGTTTGGCAATGGCAGCCTTGTTCCAAATCTCAATAGATTTAAACCCCAGACCACCCTCTTTTTTCGGAGTGCAAATTACATCCCAAGCAATCTTCGCACTATGCTTCCTAAGATCCGTGCCAGACCAAAGGAAGGCTCTTAGAAGACTCTCAATGTCCTTAATAACTCTTTTTGGCAAGATGAATAAGGAAGACCAATAAACTTGCATAGAAAACAGAATGGTCTGGATAAGTTGTGCCCTTCCAGCATAAGATAAAAGTTTATTAGTCCACCTACTAATCCTCCTAGTGATCCTGTCAACAAGTTGTGTACAATCAGAGGCTTTAAGCTTGGTAGTGATAAGGGGCACACCAAGGTATTTGACAGGTAGAGTACCAATAGTAAAAGTGGCAATTTGAAGAATACCTCTTAACTCTTTATTGCACCGTAAAAGAAGATGTTGTTTTACTAGGTTGGGAGGAGACCAAAGAGAACTGAACTCATCCAAACCTTCCATAATCATATGAATAAGAAGTTAACATCGCCTTTTATCAAAATCATAAGATCATCGCAAAGCACGATTAACAATTCTAGTTTTCTCAGATCTCCAATGAAATTTAAAAGAGGATGTTTGGACTTTTCATCCAAAATCCTAGCAAGGACCTCCATAGCCAAAACAAAAAGGTAAGGAGACATGGGGTCACCTTGTCTAAGACCCTAGCCCCTTTAAAGTAACCATGAACGCCTCCCATTGATACAGATAGAAAAGGATGGGCTAGTCATGCAAGCTTTGATCCAAGAGATCATAGCTTGGGAAACCCCATAGCAATAAGAACATCGATGATAAATTCCCATCTAACTGCTTTCATGATATCCACTTTCATAGCACACTTAGGCACAGGTGAGTTCTTATGATAATCAGAATAACGCCTCGCAGGGACCTCGCCATACTTCGACTCGATTTTGTGTCACGGTTCTTAATCTTGAACCAAAGAGTCCAACCGCAAATCGTTTGAGATAACAGATTTTTGAAAAAGAAGTGCCAAACATGGACTGCTTTGCCAGACACAGAGTCGCCACCTAAATATTTTTTAATGGGGAAATTTAGGAAACCCTGACTCGGTGCCAAAGGCCATGTGTCCGTCATCACCAAAGTTGCCTCGGCTCGAGGACTTGGGGACGATTGGGAAAGGTCACTATGAGCACCCCTCTCGCCTTGCTCAAGACCAAATTTCTACTAACCGTGATATTCGATTTTGAAAACGTTATGTGTTCTTATTCCTTATTAGCCTAGAATTACTATGTTATGCGCTGCAAACAAGCATGCACTAAATCGCTTAAATTGGAACAAAACATTTCATGTTTGTTTTGGAAATGGTTTGCTACCATAAGTAGGCTAAAATGTAGGTTTTACCCCTCGAGTGGGTTTTCGTAAAAGATGGTTTTGCCACTATCCAGTGGGCTTTAAATCTCACGCTTTAATGCATTATTCCAATTTAGGTAACTCGACCTCCATCCACAGCATTCAAGCGCTTATATCACATAAGCAATTAGCCTCATGGTAATCATGCTATTATGACAACATTCACACGCATGCGTATGCTAAAGCATAAAAGCTACCTAGTACTCCAAGCCAAAATAGAAACTAGTTAGTAATCAATGCATGATCCTAGTTCATGTTAAGTGGCTAATGCATCACAGCAAAATGCAACTATAATAGGCTTATCCTAGACATGGCATGTGAAATGTCGCAATTAACAAGTACTATCTTGGAATTTGAAATACATATGCAAAGCGTGATGTGCCGAGCCCGATGCATGGAAAATGATATATGGATGCACGATGCATTGCATAAGGTATGCTAATTTAAATATGCCCTAGTCTACCATCATAAGGTGTAAATAAAAGGAAAGAATGACGGAGGTTGGAAGACATACACACACTCACGCACACTTATTACAAATACGCCTCACTGAGGGACCTAATAAATATTACAATCAACAAATAATACTAAATTAATTATTACAAAGCGCCTAATTAATTAACAAATTAAATGTAAAGAAGGTGGCCTCACCTCGCTCTAATGCGTGAATGATGCATGCTCGATCCGTCTTGCCCGAAAACCCGCACCATACCATCGCCGCTTTCACCGCCCCGCTTCCAAAGACCGCCAAAGTCCTGTGATACCTTCTATGCACACCGATTCACACCATCGGATGAAATGGCCACCGCCATGTAAAATGTCCATCGGTCGCTATAAGGTCATCGGCCACACACCAATGGCTTGGTCGGCACTCTATACGCCGGCTATGTAAAATTTCAGAGAAGACATTTTTGATAGAACAAGGACAGATAGGTATGGCATGGAATTTTGGGCATATGTAAGCATGGCCATGTTTCCTATCATGTATGGGACTCAAGGAGATGGCCCTTGGTCCTTGGGCCACCAATTATGCATTTTGATGCATGATGGCCTAAGAGACCAAGATTGCAATTCAATGGAAATGTATGCAACACACAAATGGGGACCAAGACCCTATCATGTCAAAGTCAAGGGCTTCAAGGATATGAGAATTGAGATGTTTTTGTCACTTAAAATACAAACACCTCTCATTCTCACACTTGGTTTGACACCCCAAACCAAGTAATGCAATGCATGTTATGCAAACATGGCTCAACAATACATCCCAAGGCTAAGAGGCAAGGCATGCCAAATGCAATGCAACCTATCATGGCAAGTATGTAATGCTAAACATGCAAGATGCAAATGCAATGCAAACAAGGACAATCTAAGCAATAGGATCATCATGCTACAACACCTAGTGAAGCAATCATGCAAGGAACATGAGACAAGCATGCAATAGTGGGCTTAAACCAGAAGGGCAGACCTCAATCCACCCCAAAACAAAGGCCAAAAGTGCCTAAAACCATGGACAAAACGCTCAATAAGCATGCAAGTTAATGGGCCTAAAGCTAAGGCACAAAAAGGGTACTCCACTACCACTAACAAGGCCACCCATGGCATGAACCAAGCAACTAAAAACAGATGTTTAGCATGCAAAACAACCCCAAAACCCCGATATGGAAGCCCAAATGCCTTAAACATGCAAGCATGCACAATGTCCATTTCAAAGCACAAGAGACCAATATTTCAAAGCATAAAAGACATGACAAATGGAGACATATAAGCATGGCATGGGGACTAAAATAGCATGTTGAATGATTCCAAATCACCTAAATAGCCTAACCAATGCATGTTCATGGATCACATACTCAAGGCTTACAAGCCATAATGCAAAGCAACTTTATCAAGCATGCCAAACATGGAAAAATCAGTGGCCAACAGACCTAAAACATGACAAAACAACACTAATACCTTCATGAAGCTAGGCTAATACATACAAGAATCATGGCCTAAACACAAGATGCATTTCTATGCCAAATAGAGGGATGCAAAGCAAGTATAATATGCGTGCTAGGGGTTACAAATCCAACCAAGGACAGAGATATAATATGACCCAAAACACCCAAAAAAACTCTGCAATGGTACCCAAAACAACCAAGCATACATGTTGCCTTTTAAAGCCAAAAACCAAGGTAAAGAGGGACAAAGGGGAAAGGGGTGTCCCTCCCCTATACAAGACTTCAAACCACCTTCCTCACCACTGAAAATTCCACTGGTTTTCAGTGGTGAGAAGACTAAAACACTCAAGCAAACAAAGCCTCACAAAGAAAGCATCAAAGAGGCCAAATAAGGCCTAAGAGGGTGAGTTTGAACTCAAACCACAAAACACCCTTAATGAAAGTTCTAAAGCATGAAAATATAAGCTTTTTTATGTTATACACAAAGCCTAAATCAGCATGCAAGATAGGTAGAAATCTAGTGCAAATTTGGGGAAATTAAAGCAAAGTGATTACCCTTGAAGAACCCTTGAAGAACAGATGATCCAGCCACCTTCTATTGATCAAAATCAGTCCAAAAGCTCAAGAATCAACCCTCCAAGCATCTCAATCTCGGAGCAAGGTGTAATGGTGTGTGTATTAGTGCAAAAGTAAGGTCAAAATGCACTTTTAGGCCTAAAAAACACACACACAAGAAGGGAGAGAGGAATAATCTAGAGAGAGGGGATATATGACAGATATATAGATATATATATATATATGAGCTCTGGTTTTCTTTCCAAAATGGCTAACCCCATGCAAAGGGAGAGGCATGATGCTTATATAGGCAAAACAAAACCAAGAAACTTAATGGCTAAGCTAAAGAGAAAGGGTCAAGGGCAAGGGGTCTTGGCTTCTTGGAGAAGCTAAGACATGCCAAGCTTCACTAAGAAGCTTGCCCAAAAGGGGCCAACCTTCTAGAAGGTTAGGGGGTCCAAAGGCTCACAAGAGTCATCCTCACAAGATGGAGTGGTGTTGGTGCATTCCACCGCACAAATTAGCATGCACCATGCCCCAAGGGTGTATGGGTCATCGCCAACCAATAGGTCATCGGCACAATAAAGTGCCGATCACCAAACATAGTGCCGACCGCCATTGTTTTTAAGAACTGACGGTGGCACACATATGCAAGGTGATGGTAGGAGGGCTGGGTGTGGGATGGCCAACAAGCCATTCCCCGCCTTCAAGGCAAAAACACAAAGTTCGTGCCAAAACCATACACGGCAGCCGAGTCAGAGGTCCGAGGCAAGGCACGCAATGAGACCTCGGGAACACGAGACGAGCACAAACATAGATAATCACCGAGTGTTCAAATGGTGACGCCCAAGTCTTGAGGACGGTCAAAAATGGGGTGTCTACAATAACCTCTCATAATCTCTTGAGACAGGAAAATATTGTCAGAGATTCTCCTCCCATGAACAAAAGTATTGGATCGATCAATAAGATCGCTTAGGACAACTTTAATTTCGTTAGCAATAATCTTGGCAATGCACTTATAGATAGTATTGCAACAGGAGATAGGTCTGTAGTCTCCCACTTTAATAGGGTTGGGAATCTTAGGATGAGAGCAATGGTAGTATTGTTGATTTCGAAAGAAGTTTCCAGATTCAAAGAAAGTTCTAATAGCCTGTAACATCTTTCCCAACAACCTCCCAAGCACTTCAAAAACCAAATAGAACCCATCGTGGCCCGGCCTTATTAGTTTTAAGAGACCAGAAGACATCTTTAATCTCCTTATCAAGAATAGATCGCCATTTTAACAATGTGTTTGCAAGTGATTCTAGAATGGATTAGATTTTGAATTCTGCTAGAACTAGCATACGGATTCTGAGAAGGAGAACCAAAAAGCTTGGAGAAATAGTCTATAAATGCCTCATGAACTTCCTCAGGTTTGGATGAGAACCTGCCACCCTCCAATTCAACATTAAGAATTTTACCTCTATTGAGGTTACTCTTAACAGATCTAAAGAAAAATCTGCTATTTTTATCCCCCAAACCAAGCCATTGGACCCTAGATTTCTGCTGAGCCAAGCTCTCCTCAAAGATCACTAAGATCCACATCTTTTTCATGAAGACTATTATCTAGGAGTTGGAAAGAATTGTTACTAGGTCCTTGTCAAGTTTCCATTGAATGGAGTCCAATTCAAATTTGGTAGCCAAGACTCAAGATGGAAATATCACTGAAATCCTTCTTGTTCAAGGATTTAAGGATAGGCTTCAAACTACGGAGTTTTTGACAAACTCTAAACATAGGAACACCTAAAATGTATTGATTCCAGTCCTGCGAGACCAGAGGAAGGAACTCCTCATGATTGGCCCAAAAGTCAAAGTACTTAAAAGGCTTTTTGAAAGAGGAGTCCTTACCCGAAACAGTAACAATAGCAGGGGAGTGATCAGAGATACTAGAGGGGAGAAACATAGCATTAGAGGCAGGGAATTGGTCAATCCAAGATTCATTGACCAAGACTCTATCAATTTTAGTGGCTATGTAATCACCCCTAGTTCTTTTATTAGCCCAAGTAAATTGACAACCACCAAAAGATAAATCATCAAGCTCAGAATTAAGGATATAAGAATTAAAAACCTCTTTCTCACTATTCCATTGAAGAGAGCCCCCAAACTTCTCAAAACTGTACCTACTGGCATTAAAGTCCCCTAGAAAAGCTAGGGGGGAGGCAGAATATAAGAGAGATTGCCTCAGCATACAGTCAAAAAAATCAGTCCTCAAAACATGGCATTTTTCAGCATATACAAAACAGATAGTGAAAACCTTAGCCTGAGCTAAGTCAGTAATGTCACAAAGAATATATTGATCCAAAAATTTATCGAGTGACATTGCAGAAATCAGGATCCCAAAACACACAAATCCTACCAGTTTTATTAGGTTGAGAATTAGTCAAAAAGGACCATTTGCTCATACAAGATGAGAAGATTTTATTTTCATTAATAGCTTTTATTTTGGTCTCCAAAATACCCATGACCTTAATATCTTCCTTGATCAAAAACTTCCGCATTTCTTTTTGCCTAGAGGGGTCATTAAACCCTCTAATATTCCAAGAAGCAATTTTAAAAGACATGGGAAACAAAAATTAGTTCTCAACCCAGGAACAGAAGTTACCTTTTTTTTCTTCCTCTGGCTTTTACCCTTGCCAGAGGATTTCTTGGATGTAGAGCTTGTTGGACAGTTGTCAGGAGTAGCACGAGAGCTTGCCTCTTCAAGGGGAGCCAAATTCTTCACTTTCTCCAGTAGTTCAGAATCTCCAGGGAGAGCTAGCATAGTAATATCCAGAAGTTCCTTTTGGATAGCTGCAAGGCCATCTTGGGGAACATCGTCGTAACCACTGCTGCCCAGATTGTTTCAAAGAGGTATAGCATTTACAAATTTCCGATTGAACTTGACAGTTGATCTCTTCTTCTGGAGTATGAACTCCTCCCTCTGATATGTTTGTGGCCAAATTCTCAATCAATTCTTCCTCAATAGGCTCTGGATCCCCCATTTTCCTTTTTTCCTTAGCCTGAACCGTGCTCCAACCAAGGTCTGGGTTGTTCTCGCTTTTCTAAAGGTTGACTAACTTTGCAACTTGGGTAGCAACACATCCGTAGTGTCATGCCCAAAACCAAACAATGCTCGTGATTTGGTGTAGCCCCTGATATTCCATCTTAATAATCACTTGCTCTTTCCCACAGTAGACAGGGAAAGAGGGTGGTTGTTTAGCATTAGCATCCAGTTCCACGCAGACTCTGGCAAATGACACTCTAGTCCCCTTGTCTATTAGATGATCTTTAAACAATGGCACTCCAACCGCACTAGCTATCCGACTCAAGCCATCATTATCCCAATATTCCATCAGGACATTGAAAAATTTTACCCACACTGGGACTTTTTGGATTTTGTCCTTGGTGAGCCTCATCATACGTGTCCATTTCTTAAGAATGAGATGAAAGCCCCCTATATACCATGGCCCTCCCTCAAGGACCTCACTGCAGCAGCTAGGGCTTTCAAAGATTGGCCTAATGATTGGCCTAACTGGTACAACATTTGGAATTTGCCAACATTTAGGAAAAGTAATGTTTTGCCAGGGTATCATCCTAGGCACAACTACTTGACTACTAAAGAGGTTTGTGTCAATTAGTACTTTATGTCCTAATTCACTTTGTTTTCTGGTATAAGGATTCAAGGTGGTTAACACTTTCAAGTGAATCCTAGAAATTACTGTAAAAGGTGGTGATCCTGGTAAATACTAATAACCATGTGACAAAACTCTAAGTTCTAGGACTTTTAACAGGTTAGGATCAATAAGTGCTATACTTAGATTTGGATATATGTTGAAATATACTGGACCATGGGAGAGGCTACTTATGGCTCACATGAGTGATGCTTTCCAATCTAAGCATCTTCCATCTCTCAGGGTACACTGGATACTGGTATTTTGCCCAAGTAAAGTTAAAGGCTTGAAGGATATCTAGACAAGTCCTATATGGACATACTTATACTTCTGTAAGAATGGATATAAGTCTTGTATTTGAAGGAGATACATTGTCTCATCATCATTCTGTATAGGTACAACATGTTCAAAAGTTTTGATTATTTTTCTGTTGGTAAAGTCAAAGGTTCTTATCTTATAGATAGTATCTGGTTTGAATTTCGAGATAGTCCATTTATCTAAGGCTTTTTCCTTACATCCTGATACGTGACTAACTCAGCTGCTTCTAATGCCAAAGTTGTCAGACATACTATAGTGATTGTATCTTCAGGGGCAACACTCAAACCGTGTATAGTGACCATATATGTATAATTTAAATAAAATACAATCATAATACAAATAGTAATAAACTTGGCTCTGATACCAATGGAGGTGCTTGACACAGGGTTTAGCTAAATACCTAACTGCACTCACTGCCAATACCTACCTCTATGTGACTTGGGTGACATCCCACTTGAACTAACTCGAGTACCTCAATGAGCATAAACCCAAGAATAGTACTATTCATACTATTATTATTATTTTATTAAATTTAAATTATGCCATATATGTTCTCATGCTATTTACTATTGGATGGAGGCCTAACGGCCCACCCATGATCTCGTCCTCAGATTCCGTCTTGGATTTTGTCGCTTTTGTTGATTACAAAAATTTATCTGCTGGAGAAGAAAATGTTGTAGATAGGGATCGTGAACACGGCTAAATAATTATGACGAATTTCAATATAAAATTATAATACATTCGATAAATCAATAAGTAAATCTACACTCATGTATATGAAAGAAGTAAGAGATACTACGATAAACTTGCTATTACTTTATTGTTGCATAGATACACTGGAGAGAGAGATCGTTAGTACACACTTATAGAAACGATTTATAAAAACTATAAACTTTGCCTCCAATAAGGGTGAGGTTATCCCTTTTATAGATAAATGACAAGAAAAGATTAAGGGAGAGGACAGGTGGCGTGTCCTTTATGGAGTGGAGTTGATCGTCCATATCCTTTGTCGATCTGTTGATGAGTCAACACCTTATCTCTTTTGTCCTGGCTGGGACAACTGTATGGATAGTGGTGGTTGGTATCGATGACCGACAAAGCATCTCGCTGAAAGTATGTTACTATTTATTGTCGCTTTTGTGCCGACACTTCTAGCAAGTAGTATTGGTGGGAGACAAGGTCACTCACCTTTTCCTTTGCCTTTTGTCCTTTTTAACTTTGTCGGCAATGAGACTAGTCAAAGAGTCCCAAAAATCACCAAAGTTTGGTTCTTCATCAAGGATCTTGAGCTTCACAAGTAAGTATAGTGAACTCATTTTTATCCCGGTCCAAGTCTTCGATTCAGACCTTGGCTATTGGTAATCGATTTCATGGAGTCGCTATCACCGGTTATGGATTGTAGTAAGAACTGTTCTTTCATGAAATCCATGCTTTTCACAAGCAATTCTATTTCAAACAAATATGGATATTTTTGTCTTAGTTCGCTTGAATCAGAAAACGGATTCTTGATGATAGGAGTTTGGGAGTGATTTGGGAATAGCCTCCCAGCGTGCTTTGGTATGTGCCTTGATACCAAGTAAGGGTATCCTCGTTGTTGTTTAGGGTATCCACACCCTTTGTCTACCATCTCACAAAGAAGACTCTTTTGAGACGAGGAACCTTGTTTTGGTAATCACATTGAAAATGCCATTTCCATATCCAGTGAAGTCCAAAGCAAATAACAAAATGCATAATGGATTTAGACATAGGAATGCCCTTATTAACTGGAAGGCAAGCATAGGCAATTTGCCATTCATTGAAAGCTTGCCTGATGGGTTCTGGAATGATTTCTAACTAGAGCCCGAATTTATCCCACCAAACAAGAAACCAGTTGGGAAGATCGTTTTGAGAACAATGATCAATTCGGAGAAACCAAGAATGGCTTCGAATGGGATTCTGGTAATAAAAGGCATAAGTGAAAGCATCAATGTAGTCTCAATAACTGTAACGGGATTCTTTGGACCGAATATCCAAAGTCCGAGTAGTATGCAGGTGGAAGCCCCATGTAGAAATGGACATAATATTACAGATAGTAGCTTTACTGTAATCAATAGGACTGGCAGACTTATTGGGCTCATGCAATGTATGCTTGAACTCAATAGCAATAGTTTCAATTAATATCTGTTCATAAATGTATCTCAGACGATCAAAATGATGAGGGAATTGTTGTGTTGTCGATACCTTCTTTTGATTTCCCATGGATCTGCTATCTATTTTTCATCTTTTGTTTTAATATAGAGGACCTGCCTCCTTGGTAATACTATTAGGAGTATACTATTTTAGTCGAGCTAGAGGGCATCTTTAGCCGCTTGGCTAGATTCTTTTTACTATTAAGAGAGGATCGATTCTTGGAAATTTCAGATTGTAAAGATTCCGTAGTGGTAAGGGTTAGATCCACGCCACGCCCCTCGCACTGGCCTTGGCCTCTATTGGTCATGCAAACCTTGCAAGTATTCACGAAGTTAGAAAATTCGCAAAGAATTCGCTCATCTTTGATATATTCAATGTCAAAGTCAAATGTCGAAGTAAGCTTTGCCAAGAAGCAAATATCTGCTTTTGAGCAAGATTCAGACATCTTTTGAATATCTTTGGGTGAGTGAGTCATAAAATAAAGACAATAAAATATACAGCATAAGGGCATACCCTGCACGCCCTATAACAAATAAAAACGACAACAAAATAGCCACATAAAACTACCACTACAAGAAAAAAAAAAACCACCCTCAAGAAAAGCGAGAGAACAATGTAAAATACAAGAACCCCCACTTTGCCCATATATCATTTTTGTCCCCAAGTAACCCCTACCATTAGAGGTAATAGATGGAAACTTGGGGTGGGTATATGGGCAAATAAACAAATACACGCCAAAAGCTCATAAAACATAACAGACATACACACAATACAAATGTAACTAAACTAAACAACCAAAGAACCAGTTGGAAAAATGATACCCGCCCACGCTTGCTCCCAGTCTCTACCTCGGATGAAAACATGGAACCCAATAAGCATCTCACTTCTCATAGCCGTGACATCCTAGCCACTCAATCAAAGCCATGACGAAGGAAAAGATCTATCCCATGAAAAGACCCTGGCAGAGTCACGCGAAACCTGTATAGTCAATCACCATAATCAACGGTCTTAAGAAGTGTAGTGAAAACCATTAACCACCACATCAATGCACAAAGTTGACAACGATCCCATCATGAGAATAACCACCACATCCCCAATCCCTTCCTAAGTCGACCACAAGCCTCAATCCCCACGCCGTTGTCCCTTTCACTCCATGTCGAGTGGTCGACGATCAATCAGATGGGTCACGGAAGACAAGAGGTAACCAAAAAACTAGTAGGCCGCCATCTCCCGCCCCTAACTCACTAGCCATCGAACCACAAATCCCCATAGCAAATAATTCTCAATCACTCTTGGTGGAGATGGCTCAATACCAACGCCACATAGAGTCACATGAAGATCACGTAATCAATCATCATAAATAAACTGCTATAAACCATATATCACAAAGTTATGGTAACAATTTAGGCCCACTTAAAAATATATATTTGAAGTCCAAAATTAAAAATGAGCCCATATAATCCCAACCGACCAAAAAGAACCCAACCAAAAATCGGCCCACTCTTTTTACACCACATGCAAAACAAAATAATTAATCATAATCTTTGGCCCCAAAACCATTGCTGGTTTAACCCAAAACCGTGGGCCAAGAACAACCCATGTGCACCACTTTCCTATGAACTGCTTCTTGGATAATGTAGCCCACGCAGCAAAAGGCAACTACATCACTACATCCAAAAGACATGCAATATATCACTATATATATAAATATAATTGGACCACTTAACAAGAGCTTTTTACCAACCAAAACTGAAGCTTGACATCACCTCCCCCACGTGATCCCACTAACCAACACAACATCGCCAGGAGGAACTAGCTTCGATAGAGAGTGAGATAGGCATCATCATCACACACAACAAGAAGCCTCAGAGCTATCACCACGCTAATAGCACCCAATACTCTCATCGAGCGTGACATGCACCTATCATCTACAATCTTCCTTGCACACCATAAAGCTCAGAACCACCATGGAAACCGATCAACAACTCCGACGAAAGCAACCTAAAAAAACCCGCTTAAAAACTGTGCCAATGCTCGCAATGGATACTCGCCAGACATTACTCTTCATCTCACGACAAAGAACTCACTTAACTAAACAACTACACACTAACCTTCGTAAGCTGCTTATGAAGTAACCCATGACACCCCAATCGATATTCCACAAACCAAAGATAGAAGCACAACCTGCATCAGAGAGCATTTATGGGACCACAACGATCACCATTTTAAACAACATCGCCATCGCAAGCGCCTACCATGGCCGACCTTCATCACTTAGAGCACAATCATTCAAACCAAGTAACTCCGACGAGCAACCAAAGAATGAGACAAACTTCCACCACTACCACACAAACGGCAGAATTCTGCACTAGCGAGACACGCAAGAGAGACCAAAGCAGTTCGCATCTCCGAAGAAACAAAATCACCGTTATGGACCAGAATCGGAGCCCGTGAACACACCAACGATGAACCACAAGGCACCCACGGCCACACAAGAGTCACCACACAAAGGTAATAGCAACAACAACACCGGGTTCCACAAACCAATGTGGGCCTCGCCAGAGTCAACAACTACCCTCAAGGAAGAGAAGTTTACAGACTATGGAAACCACCTTGATGCAACCCATAAGGATACAACCAAGAAAACCGTATAAGTTATTAACATGGAAGCTTTCTCTAAGTTTTAAAGAGAGAAGCTCCCACCTAATCACCCTTTTGTTTTGTAGCTTTTGAATATATGTTTTGTCACGAACAATCAACACGAATAAGAAAATGTTGGTTAAAAAAATCATCCTGAAATTAAGAAACACATTTAACAAAGGCTAAACATTCCTGTTTAATAGTTTGATAATATAAAGCTGGATTTTCCCAACTTCAAGTAAATCTTAACAATTCTTCTTTTTACTATGGGGATTAAATTGTTTCAGATACCACCATAACCTTGGTTGGAGGCATCAGTTTCAACAATTTTTTTCCATGCTGGATTGGGTAAAGCAAGACAAGGAAGAGTCTTAACTTTAAGCTTAATTTTCTAGACTACTTTCGTATGTTCTAGTGTCCAAGGTGGTGGATTTTTTCTAAGTCTAGTGTATAGGATTGCAGCATCCTATGATAACTGATGGTAGTAGTCGCTAACATAATTAAGACTACCAAGAAATCTCGGTAATTGAGTTTTATCTTTAATTTCATCTAGAAATTTAGATGCAAATTCAATGTCATGATCAATGGGAATAATAGTGCCATTACTTAATATTATGACCTAGAAATCAGTCGTTGTTTGAAAATTTTTCATTTTTGGTGCGTAAATCATCAAACCATTACAGATAATAACATGCTTAAATATATTAAGATGCTTGATATGCTGGTCAATGGATGATGAAAAATAAGAACATCATCAATATAGCAAATAGCAAATTCTATATAAGGAGTGAATATATCATTCATGATATGTTGGAATTCTAAGGGAGCATTTTTTAACCCAAAGGGCATAACATTCCATTCAAAAGGCCAAAAGATACCGAAAAGCAGCTTTATATCGATCATGTTCAAAGAACTTGATTTGCTAATATCCCGATTTTAAATCAAATTTTGAAAATATGATTGAATCTTGTAATCGATCTAAAAGATCTTTCTTATTCGTGATTGATACCTAATCCATTTTAAGGCATCATTAAGAGGTTTGTAATTAATTACTCATCTTGGCACACCTCGCTCTATTTCTACATTTTTATTGACATAAAATATTGTACAACCCAAGGAGTAGCTAGGTCTTATTATTTTTTCTATAAAAGAGCATTAATTTTTGCTTTACGATTTCTAAATACTCTTTTTTCATTTGACTAGGTCCCGATCCGTCGGATTTCGCTACCATCAAATCCTAGTTCATACGGAAGAGAAACAATATGTTTCTTGCATTCCCGTAAAGCATTTGGAACATCACGCAAATTTCGCTTGAAATTCTTTTTCAAGTATTTTGATTTTATTCTATAAAGACGATTGTTGTAACCTCTATTCTCTGTAAGAAAATGAATTTCGCTTGAAGGAAATTAATTTGTTTTTCCTTAAAGTTGACTAGATCTTTAATTTGATTTAATTCCTTACTGTAAGGTTTTGTAATAAATTCTTAAATAATAGGTTGACTACCGACGGTTGTGTGAATACCTATGGGGTCTATTTTTGTGATAGGCATAAAAGTAAACACAAAAATGGGGTTCCTGTAATAATAATTTGGAACATATTTCGATGAGGACAAATGAGTTTGAAGACAAATGCCCGATTACAAATTAAAACTTTGGGAGGTTTATACTTAATTTGCATCAAATTACCACTTGCATTGGTTAAAGGGCTAGTGGTTTTCCGAAATATTTGGTAGTAACCAAACCTTCTTGTATACAATTCATATCGCTGCCACTATCAACTAAGGCTATTGCATCTTTTATTAGATTTATAATAAATGTAATTCGATATATACCATTTATGAAAAGTAACTTGATTCATAATCATCAAGTATTAGGTGGCCTTGGCTTTAAATCTTTAGACATTTGGAATAGGGTCGCCATTGCTAAGCATATCCGGTTCCCTGCTCGAGGTGAGAAATCTATGTGGTGCTAATGGGTGAAATCCTACTTACTTCAAGGCAAGAGTTTCGAAAGTCGTGGTCCCCAATGACGCTTCTTGGGTTTGGAGGAAGATTTTATCTCTTAGGATGTTGTGTCTCATCTTATCCTCGATAAGATTGGTAGAGGTAACTCTACTTTTTATGGCGTGATAATTGGCATCCCCTTGGTCCCCTTTGGATAAGTATGGTGATAGAATCTTGTATGATTCCTGTCTCAACAGTGAGGCTAAAGTCAGTCAAATTGTTGATGGGAATTCCTGGAAATGGCTTATTCCTAATTCTTTGGAAATAGAAAGATTTGATCTCAGCTACCCCCAGTAGCTGCACCCCTAATTCTTCTGGGAATGACCAACCTTTTTGGCAATTAAGCTCTGATGGTGATTTTTCTATTAACTCAGCCTGGAATCACTGGAGGAGCAAATTTGATGTTGTGGCCTGGCACACGCTTCTTTGGGGGCCTCATATGATTCCTAGGGTCAGTTTTATTGTTTGGATGGCTATTCATGAAAGATTAAATACTGGGGATCGTTTGCAATTGTTTGGCTTGTCCCCTAATCCAAGCTTCCCTTTCTGTCAATAGCATGCTGAGAGCCATTCCCATTTATTCTTTAACTGCATCTTTGCTTCTAGAATTTGGAAAGCTCTTCAAGCTAATTGCAATGTAAATTGGGCCTAATCTCCAATGGCCTCATGTTCTAACCTTTGTCACCAAAGAGACCAAGGGCAAATCATTGCATTCTATAATCCTTAAGTTTACTGTACTTTGCTCTATTTACCAAATTTGGCTTGAAAGGAATAATATAATCTTTAATAAGGAACACAAACCTGAAGAGGTGGTTACTAACTCAATTGTTCATATGATTAGAGGTAGACTTCTATCTATCACCAATTTGCCTAGATCTACAGGGGATAGCTGGTACATTGCTCAAGGAATCGCCTAACACAATCTTGAAGCCCCAATCTCCGTGAATGGAAAGGTCATTGAGTGGTGTGAGTTCAACTTTTTTTTTTTTTGGGTGAATAAGACATCGATAAAAAATAGAGAATCACAGAGCTACAAGGCATACCCCAAGACCTAACTAAAAACTATACAACAACAAAATGAGGAACCAAAAAGCACAAGCCCAAATTTAAAACAAAACCAGAGCAAACAAGGAACAAAAACAAATTGGTGTGAGTGGTGTGAGTTCACCATAAGAGGGTTGAGTGAAGGAGAGCAATTTAGAGTGTTTATCTAACTGCTTTTACTTTGTGCAGTGGCAAGTGGAGCTAAATAGAGTGCCTAAGTTGAGGGTTGAGTGTTGTGAGAAAATATTCAAAGATTGACTGGTGAGAGAATAGAGTGTGAAATGAACTTCTTATGTTCGAGCTAATGAATATCCTAGCCTGCAAATACAAATGTACAATATATTGTGTGTTTTCTTTGCATGCTAAAGTGTGGTTTCAATTACAAAATGGTGTGTAATATTTGCATTTTCATTCTCTAGTGGCAGATTCTCCTGAACAACAACCAATTGGCCTTCATTCGGGACGGTGGCTGTCAAAAGTTTATCTTTATGGAAGAATCATTGCCCGACAACTACCACCGGGTTGTTGTGTACATTGGTTCCGATGATCTATGCCGAAAAGAGTTTTGGAGACACAAAGACTGTAATAACCCGACCCTCGACATGATTTTTGTTCTATTCCTAGCCCTCGATTGGTATCCTTAACGGTTATTGAAAAGAAGTCCATGAAAAGGTTTGATGAAGCAAGTGAAAGTCATGTTTATAGATGTCTATTTGTTCCTTAAGAAAACTATCTATTTCTACTAAGACATTAAAGTAGAAATTTAATGGTCCTAACAGCTTAATTACCTAAATTGATAAGATATTCATGATCAAGATAATTTTTAGATAATTTTAAGCATGTTTGTGAAATTTTCATTTTGGCATGGTTAAACGATTCATTTTTGTCTTATTAGCTCTATATATATATATATAGATATGTCAATGTTGTTCTTAAGTTTAATAGATTTAAGTGAAAAGTTTGGAAGAAAGGAAGAGAGATCAAGAACAAGAGGGAGTAGAGAGAAATTGGGGCCAAGTAAGTTGATTTTCCCTAATCTAATCCTCTCCCTTCAATTCAAATAGCCAATTTATGGTTTGGTATGCTTTGGAATACAATGGAGAGTTTGGATGAGTGTGTCTTGAAGTTTAGCATGAAAATCTTACCAATTGTGCATGTTGGACTTACTTATGTCATGATCAACCTCTTGCTCCTTATTCATCAATTGATCTTCATGTTTGAGCTATGTTTTGTGTATTTATGTATGTGGGTACAACATTAGGAGCTTCAAGAATGACACTATGTTATTGTGGAGCTTCAATGTTGTTTAAATTAATTGAGTCATACTTGTGGATTTAATTCAAGTTAGATTATGGTGTATGGTGCCTTGAATTACATGCTTTTTTTGAACCATGAATCAGCCATAAAAAGTCCCTTGTTGAATCCCTTAAGTATGCACCAAAAGTGGGACTAAGATGCACTTTGACTGGGCAAATTGCTGAATCGCCGCACGTGCGGGAGTTATGGCCGCACGTGCAGGAGCCAATCGCCGCACGTGCAGGGGTTGTGGCCGCACGTGCGGGAGAAAACCAGTTTTGAGGCTTTGCTTCTGTCTAAAAAGCACGTGCGGGGGCATTTTGCCACACGTGTGGGAGGAGGTTGTCACGACGCATGCGCCCATGCCGAAAAAGTCGACGCTCCGCTTATGGTAGGGCCCTCTAATATTGTCCTAAATGTGTATTTGATGTAGTTTTAATATGTATTAATTCCTCAAATGAAGCTTAAATGAAGCAAAATGAAATGTAATTTGAGGTGAACTAAAGTGTGAGTTTTCAATGTGTGCGTGGCACACCACGTGGATCAGGCACGTCATCCCAACACGTGAGTAGTAGTACCTATGTGTACGTTATGCAATTTCGGTAATGTTTTGCAATATGTAAGGCAATCATGTTATGAAAAGGTTGTGCAATTATGTTAATATTTCAAGAAGACATAGAAGGCAACTATGTTATGTTATGTAAATGTTTGTTAATGTTTAAAGTATGTAAGGAAGTACAAATTTCAAGGGCTTAATGCCATAAATTTCAAGGGCTTAATGCCACAAGTTTCAAGGGCGTGATGCTATATGTTTCAAGGGCCATTGTGCCAACATGTTTACAAGGGCTTCGCGCCACCTTCCAAGGGCCATAGTGCCAACAAGTTTCAAGGGCCATAGTGCCAACATATCCCAAGGGCTTGGTGCCACCATTTTCAGGGGCTTATAGCCACCAAGTTCATTACAAGATTAGGCTTAAGGCCATTATGTATGTATTGCAGAATCAGACTAATGTATTGTTATGTCATCTGCCTGCTACCTAATGTTTCATTTATGTATTACTATTCACCGAGCCCGCCACTCTCGCTTTTGTCTCTTTCAGAGGTCTTCCCCTGTGGGCAATCCTAGCTCAGATGCCGCTCTTCGTCAACCTTTACGTCCAGCACTACCAAGCCCCTCATTTTTTTTGGTGAACTGAATTGATGATAGGAGCAGTTTTAAGTGCCTTTTAAAGTTGTTATACATAACTTTTATGTTGTTTTTTGTATACACCCAATCACTTGGGCCGATCAGATATGTATGTGCAGTAATCGATATACAGGGACTTAGTTTTAAACTTTGTCTATTTTTGTTTGAAGTATATAATGCATGAGATCCTGGCATATTAGAAATGGCTCAATGGTGTATGTTGCATATATGTTATGTTTGTGTTTTATGCTTCCGATAAGGCCCTATCGCTCGCCCACCGACACATGTCCAGTTATGAATAGGTCATGCCCAAACTTTTAGGGGCAGGTTTGGGGTGTGACAAGTGGTATCAGAGCACGAGTTGCTATCTCACACACGGATCCATTGAGCTTTAGGATGTCTAGAAAAGATTTAGGTACCATGCATGACATCCTAAACGTATAAGACCAGCTGATGGCAACAGTAAGAGTACTCTGATAATGCTAACAACATTGAACTATGTCTATTGTATATAATTGACTATTGTGCAGATCATGGTGAGAACAAGGACAGAGGAGCAGAGGATGCTATCGCCGCACTACCGATAGAATGGAGAGAATGATTATGGAATTGGCAGAGACCATACGGCAACAACAGCACCACCCACCACAGCAGCAACAACCACAAGAACAACCGCTACATCCACCGAGAGTACCAGAGTTCCATGTTGAAGACCTAACTATCACTCTTACCAAGGAGTTTAAAAGATGAAACCACCATCTTTCAAAGGGGAATAGAACGATGAAAGCCGAGGCCCGGTGTTGGGCATAGAGAAATTATTTGAAGTTTTCCTTGCAATCAAGCTCAAAGTGCAATTGGTCGCCTTTCACCCTTGAAGATGAAGCACGAAATGGTGGATGCTTACGAGAACAACCCATCCAGGCTAACTTGGGATGATTTCTAGAGTCGTTTTATGATAAATACTTTCCCCAAAGTATGCGGACAAAAGGTGACTGAATTTGAAACTCTCGATAAGGAACAAGATCAAGGTCAATATAAGGCCCAATTTGCAGAGCTAGCACGATTTGCACCGCATATGGTGGACACGGATTATAAAAAGGCACAGAAATTCGAAGGGGGATTACGAGGAGCAATTCTGGATCGAGTCAATATGTTAAAGTTGCCTACTTATGTAGAGGTTTTGGAGAGGGATGTTATAGCTGAAGGAAACCTTGCCGCCGTAACCCAAGTTGCCGAAAGTGGAAAGGAAAAAGGCAAAACAATCAATGGTCAAAGGAGGCGATTACTCCACCAAACAAAAAACAAAACTCAGGGACTTCAAGTATGTCTGCACCTAATCAGGGTACGATTCCTGCTTGTTCAGAGTCTGGAAAAAGACATCGTGGAATATGCCAATGGAAGTCTGGAGCCTGTTATCAGTGTGGCAAAACGGGTCATATGATAAAGGACTGTCCCCAAAGGACTCAACGAAATGGTAACAGATCGCATTAGTTCAAGTGGGTCTACACCAACTACTAACACCAAGGCACCGGTCAAGCTTAACAACAATAAAGACCCAACAAGACAAGGCAGAGTGTTTGCATTGGTTCCAAGAGATGTGCAGAATGCAAAGAACAAAGGGTCTCAGTACATTTATGGTTCATGGTCATTCTCGCTCATTTTATTTGATTCCTGTTCTACTCATTCCTATGTGTCAAAACTGTTTGCACAAAACTTAGATAAAACTGAAGAAAAATTGTCCTATATGTTGTGTGTGTCTTCACCTTTGGGAGACTCTATGTTTTGTACTTCAGTTTACCTTGATTGTGAACTTGAACTTGGGGATATCCGGATATACGCCAACCTGTTACCACTCGACATGACCTATTTTGATATCATTCTGGGAATGGATTGGTTAGGCGAAAATGGTGCAACTATAGATTGTTTGACTAAACAGATCAGTTTCCACCCTCCGGGTCAATCAAAGTCTATGGTTCAGGGACAGGAAGTGACTTCTCCACCATACTTGATTTCTGCGGCAAAGGCATGTAAATTAATTCAGAAAGGGTGTCAAGGATATTTATGCAGTATTTTGGAAGGGCAAGTGGTGAATGGGGATATCAATAGAATTCCAGTTGTTTGTGAATTTTCAGACGTCTTTCCTGAGGAATTACCAGGGCAGTTGATAGACCGGGAAATTGAGTTTACCATTGATGTAGTACCGAGAACTCAACCCATTTCGAAGACTCCGTATAGAATGTCGCCAGTTGAGATGAAGGAATTAAAAATGCAGTTGCAAGATTTATTGGATAAGGGATTTATCTGTCCGAGTGTGTCTCCGTAGGGTGCGCCAGTTCTGTTTGTAAAGAAGAAGGATGGGACACTTCGGCTTTGTATCGATTACGGGGAACTTAATAAAGTCACCATCAAGAACAAGTATCCATTGCCAAGAATCGATGACTTATTTGATCAGCTTTAGGGAGCACAAGTCTTTTCCAAGATTGATTTACGGTCTGGGTACCATCAATTAAAAGTTCGAGCCGAGGATGTTGAGAAGACAAATTTTCAACCCTGATGGTCATTATGAGTTTTTGGTTATGCCCTTCGGAGTCACTAACGCGCCAGCAGCTTTTATGGATTTGATGAACCGTGTTTTCAAGCCCTATTTGGATGACTTTGTGGTGGTCTTTATCGACAATATACTCATCTACTCAAAGGATGCAGAAGCTCATGAGACTCACCTCCGTTTGATCCTTCAAACCCTCCGAGAAAGGAGACTGTATGCAAAGCTAAAGAAATGTGAATTTTGGCTCCTCGAGGTGGCATTTTTGGGACATATCATCACAAAGGAAGGAGTTTCCGTTGACCCACACAAGATTGAGGCAATCATAAATTGGCCAACTCCTACTAATGTGACTGAAGTGCATAGTTTTATGGGGTTAGCGGTTATTATCTGAGATTTGTTCAAGATTTTTCTAAGATTGTCAGTGCCACTTACACAACCGACTCGAAAGGAGTTGCATTCAATGGTCAAGAGCGAGAATCGCCAGAATTGAAGACAAGGTTGACAACAAAGACTAGTTCTAGCCTTACCATCCCAGACAGAGGGATTTGTAATGTACAGTGATGCTTCGCACAAAGGGCTTGGTTGTGTGCTGATGCAAAATGGAAGAGTCATCGCTATGCTTCTCAGCTTGAAACCCCATGAGCGTAATTATCCCACGATGACCTTGAGCCGCAAAATGTAGTTTTTGCTCAAGATATGGAGGCACTATTTGTATGGTACTACTTATGTAAGTATATACCGATCATAAGAGTCTTAAGTACCTTTTATTCAAAAAGAATTAAATATGCAGCAATGACGGTGGTTAGAACTTCTCAAAGACTATGATCTCAGATTCATTACCATCTCGTAAAGCCAACACAGCTTGTGATGCACTCAATGAAAAGTATGGGGACTCGCAAATTTAATTACAGGCAAAATGAATTGGCAAGAGAATTGATAAAATGGAAATAGACTTAATGCTACATGGACAGAAGTTTTAATGGCAAAAAGAATGGCCCAACCAACCTTACTTGGGAAATCAAATTGCACCAAATGGAAGATGAAACTCAGGAAGATACGTGATGAGTTAGAAACAAAACCAAAACCCGGATTCAGCTTGGTAGACTCAAGGCTCAAATTTCAAAACCGAATATGTGTCCCCATGTGCTAAATATTAAACAAAGGTTGATGGAAGATGCACATATCTCAAGGTTCTCAATGCATCCAGGAGTACCAAAATGTACCGAGATTTAAAGCAAAATTTTTGGTAGCCAAGGATGAAGAGGAGATTGCAGAATTTGTCTCTAAGTGTCTGTGATTGCCGCAAGTAAAGGCAGAGAGCATCGAGACCGCAAGGGTTTACATGCCCCTTCCAATCCTCAATGGAAGTGGGAACATTTGACCATGGATTTTGTTGTGGGTTACCCCGACTCCCGGCATGAATTCTATATGGGTTATCATAGACCGATTGACTAAGTCTACCCACTTCCTCCCAAAGGAAGACTCAATATAATGCGTATAAACCGCGGAACTTTATGTGAATGAAATTGTGAGGCTTCATGGCATTCCGATCTCAATTGTATCGATAGGATCCTAAGTTTGTTTCAAGGTTTTGGCAAAGTTTACAAGAAGCGATGGGTACGGAATTAAAGTTTAGCACATTTTTCATCCTCGCATCGACGGTCAATCCGAGAGAATGATCCAAACCCTAGAAGACATGCTTCAATGTGTGTGCCGGATTTTCAAGAAAGTTGGAAAACTCACTTACCATTGATAGAATTTATGACAATAATAGCTACCACTCAAGCATAGACATGGCACCCTATGAAGCTTTGTATGGAAGACCATGTCGCTCTCCGTGTGTTGGGTCAAGTTGGAGATAAATCCCTACTAGGGCCTCAAATTGTTCAAACCGACAACCGAGAAAGTTCAAGTTATTCGAGAAAGATTGAAAACCGCCAAAGTAGATGTAAGAGTTATGCGGATAACCGACGGCGGATTTAGAGTTTGAAGTTGATAGTTATGTTTTCGTGAAGGTTACTCCGATGAAAGGACACGCAAGATTTGGAAAGAGGGTGTTAGCACCCCTATGTAGGTCCCTTTCAGATTCTCGAAAGAGTGGGTCCCTAGCCTCACCGAAAGGTTCTTCCGCCACATATGAGTCAAGTACATAATGTGTTTCATGTCTCTATGCTTCATGGATACCTTCCGGATCCGCTACATGTCATTGATTCCCACCAAATTGAGTTGATGACAAGTTGATTTACGAAGAAAACCAATTCGATTTTGGACCGACAAGTCAAACAGCCATTTAAACCGAGAAATTCCAATGGTAAAAGTTGAATGGCAAGAACATTACGAACCGATGCAACATGGGAAAGAGAGGAGCAAATGCAACACCAATACCCACACCTATTTCAATCAGAAGGTAAACTAAGTTTGGAGGACCAAACTCCTTTAAGGGGGAAGAGTGTAATAACCCGACCTCGCACATGATTTTTGTTCTATTCCTAGCCCTCCATTGGTATTCTTAATGGTTATTGAAAAAAGTCCATGAAAAAGTTTGATGAAGCAAGTGAAAGTCATGTTTATAGATGTCTATCTGCCTTAAGAAAACTATCTGCTTTTACTAAGACATTAAAGTAGAAATTTAATGGTCCTAACAAATTAATTACCTAAAATTGATAAGATATTCATGATCAAAGATAATTTTTAGATAATTTTAAGCATGTTTGTGAAATTTTCATTTTGGCATGGTTAAACGATTCATTTTTGTCTTATTAGCTCTCTCTATATATATATATATAGATATGTCAATGTTGTTCTTAAGTTTAATAGATTTAAGTGAAAAGTTTGGAAGAAAGGAATAGAGATCAAGAACAAGAGGGAGTAGAGAGAAATTGGGGCCAAGTAAGTTGATTTTCCCTAATCTAATCCTCTCCCTTCAATTCAAATAGCCAATTTATGGTTTGGTATGCTTTGGAATACAATGAAGAGTTTGGATGAGTGTGTCTTGAAGTTTAGCATGAAAATCTTACCAATTGTGCATGTTGGACTTACTTATGTCATGATCAACCTCTTGCTCCTTATTCATCAATTGATCTTCATGTTTAAGCTATGTTTTGTATATTTATGTATGTGGGTACGACATTAGGAGCTTCAAGAATGACACAATGTTATTGTGGAGCTTCAATGTTGTTTAAATTAATTGAGTCATACTTGTGGATTTAATTCAAGTTAGATTATGGTGTATGGTGCCTTGAATTACATGCTTTTTTTGAACCATGAATCAGCCATAAAAAGTCCCTTGTTGAATCCCTTAAGTATGCACCAAAAGTGGGACTAAGATAGAATTTTGACCGGGCAAATTGTAATCGCCAAGACGCAGTGGAGCCAATCGCCACAAGTGCGGAGGTTGTGGCCGCACGTGCGGGAGAAGACCAGTTTTGAGGCTTTGCTTCTGTCTAAAAAGCACGTGCGGGGGCATTTTGTCCGACGCGGCGGGAGGAGGTTGTCGCACGCATGCCCATGCCGAAAAAGCCTGATCGCCCGCTTTTGGCGTAGGGCCCTCTAATATTGTCGAAATGTGTATTTGATGTAGTTTTGATATGTATTAATTCCTCCGAAATGAAGCGAAATGAAGCAAAACGAAATGTAATTTGAGGTGAACGAAAGTGTGAGTTTTCAATGTGTGCAGGGCACACCACGGGTGGATCAGGCACGTCATCCCAACACTGTGAGTAGTAGTACCTATGTGTACGTTATGCAATTCCAGTAATGTTTTGCAATATGTAAGGCAATCATGTTAGGTAAAGGTTGTGCAATTATGTTAATATTTCAAGAAGACATGTAAGGCAACTATGTTATGTTATGTAAATGTTTGTTAATGTTTAAAGTATATAAGGAAGTACAAATTTCAAGGGCTTAATGCCATAAATTTCAAGGGCTTAATGCCATAAATTTCAAGGGCGTGATGCTATATGTTTCAAGGGCCATTGTGCCAACATGTTTACAAGGGCTTTCACCACCTTCCAAGGGCCATAGTGCCAACATATCCCAAGGGCTTGGTGCCACCATTTTCAAGGGCTTATAGCCACCAAGTTCATTACAAGATTAGGCTTAAGGCCATTATGTATGTATTGCGTAATCGCACTAATGTATTGTTATGTCATCTGCCTGCTACCTAATGTTTCATTTATGTATTACTATTCACCGAGCCCGGCTCACTCTCAGTTTTGTCTGTTTCTGTAGGTCTTCCCCCAGGTGGGCAATCCTAGCTCAGGATGCCGCTTCCTTCGGTCAACCTTTACGGGTCCAGGCACTACCAAGCCACTCATTTTTTTGTGGTGAACTGAATTGATGATAGGAGCAATTTTGAGTGCCTTTTAAAGTTGTTATACATAACTTTTATGTTGTTTTCTTTTGTATACGCCCAATCACGGGGCTGGGACTGTATATGTATGTGCAGTAATCGATATACAGGGACTTAGTTTTACACTTTGTCTATTTTTGTTTGAAGTATATACTGCATGAGATCCTGGCATATTAGAAATAGCTCAATGGTGTATGTTGCATATATGTTATGTTTGTGTTTTATGCTTCCGATAAGGCCCCATCGGCTCGTCCACCAGATTACATGTCCCGTTATGAATAGGTCATGCCCAAACTTTTAGGGGCAGGTTTGGGGTGTGATAAAGACCAGGCTGCATGCTACGCTAGTCTACGTGGAAAATCCTCAAATGGAAAATTCTTTGTCTTTCATTTCTGCATTGTAATAGTTCTTTTTTCTTTGGCATGTGTACACTCTACAACTGGGTCGGGTGTTTTGTTTCCTATCCCCGCGAGTTGTGTTGGGAATTTTATTTTTAACTTTATTTTTACCTTTTGGTTGGGGCTACATGCACGTGCTACTATGGAAAATTACACGTATAAGTTTGTTTTGGTGTTATAGAAGTTGGATTGTGCAGCAAACCTACTATTGTGGAAGAATAGCTCAAGTGCCATCATTTTGTCATTAAGGGCATGTTTTCCCCGAACACAATGCTTCGATTGTACTCGTGCTAGGTCATTGCTGTTGGTTTATTCTCTTGTTCATTCTCCCTCTCTCTAGTTATATATGGATGTCGAACAAGATGTAGGGCCCTAGTTTTTTTGTTTGCTTTTAAGTTTTCTCGCCTCTTTAGCTTTAGTGAGTTTGTAGGTTTGTTTGTTTTTATTTTGTTTGGTGGTCTTGTTTAGTTGTGGTAGGCCTGGGGCGTCCCCCTTGTAGTTATGTAAATTTTCTTGCTTTATTTATGTCTTATTCAACCACCCCCCCCAAAAAAAAAAAAAAAAGAAAAGAGAAGAGAAAGTTAGAGAAAAGAAAGAAAATTAGGATGAAAATCACAGGGAATTCAAGATCATCCTTTTGGACTTGAGAATTGAACACTTTGCTGATATAGAAAAACTTAGATGAGGTACTTAAGTTAAACTAATATTATTATGCTATAATTACTCAGAAAATTCTCTTTCTTAGAGGCTAAGCAAGGTTAGTTTAATGAAACAATTAACGGCCTAAGCTGATTAGTTCCTAGAACAGAATAGAGAAGGAAGGAGAAGGACGGAGAAAGTCAGAGAGGAACATTCCATCTTGAGATCTAGAAGAGAAAGTTTGAAAAAAAGAAAGAGAAATAGGAAGAAAATCGAAAGGAATTCAAGTTCATCATTTTGGATTTGAGAATTGAACGCTTATATTCACCCCAAAAAATTGAACGCTTAGGTGATTTAGATACCTTAAATGAGGTGCTTAAAATGACTCGTAAAATTCTCTTTCTTAGAGGCTAAGCAAGGTTAGTTTGACTTAAACTTGGCCGCTTAAGCAAATGAAACAATTAGCGGTCTAGGCAATTTTGTTCCTAGAACAAAATAGAGAATGATGGAGAAGGAAAGAGAAAGGTAGAGAGAAACATTCGTCTTGAGAGGTAGAAGAGAACGTTAGAGAAAAGAAAAAATAATAGGAAAGAAAATCAAAGGGAATTCAAATTCATCTCTTTGGACTTAAGAATTGAATTAAACTTGGCCACATAAGCAACTGAAACAATTAGCAACCTAAACCAATTGGTTCATTGAACAAAACAGTTGATGGAGAAGGATAGAGAAAGGTAGAGAGAAACATTCGTCTTGAGAGGTAGAAGAGAAAGTTACAGAAAAGAAAGAGTAATAGGAAAGAAACCAATGAGAATTCGAGCTCATTGTTTTGGACTTCTGAATTGAACCCTTAAGTGAATTAGAAAACCTTAAATGAGGTGCTTAAGTTAAATTAATATCGTTAAGCTACAATTACTCAGAAAATTCTCTTTCTTAGAGTCTAAGCAAGGTTATTTTGAGTTAAACTTGGTCGCTTAATCTAATAAAACAATTAGTGGCCTAAGCTAATTAGCTTCTGGAACAAAATAGAGAAGGATGGAGAAAGTTAGAGAGAAACATTCTTCTTGAGAGGTAGAATAGAAAGTTAGATAAAAGAAAGAGTAATGGGAAGGAAATCAAAGAGAATTCAAATTCATCATTTTGGACTTGGGAATTGACCACTTAGGCAATTTGGAATACCTTAAAAGTACCCTCCTAAAAAAAAAAAAAAAAACCACTAAACGAGTTGATTAAGTTTTAAACTAATATTGTTACTCAAAAAATTCTCTTTCTTAGAGGCTAAGCAAGGTTAGTCTGAGTTAAACTTGACCACTTAAGCTAAGGAAACAATTAGTGGCTAAGCTAATTAGTGCCTAAATAGAGAAGGAGGGAGAAAGTTTGTGAGGAACATTCTTCTTGAGAGCTAAAAGAGGAAGTTAGAGAAAATAAAGAGAAACGGGAAGAAAATTAAGGGGAATTCAATTTCATCCTTTTGTACTTGACAACTGAACACTTAGGTCATTTTGAAAACCTTAAATGAGGTGCTTGTTAAACAACTAGCGCTTAAGCCACAATTACTCGTAATTTTATTGTAAGGGGCTAAGTAATGTTAGTTTGAGTTAAACTTGCCCACTTAACCTAACGAAACAATTAGGGGCCTAAGCTAATTAGTTCTCGAACAAAATAGAGAAGGATGGAGAAGGACCAGAAAGTTACAGAGAAACATTCTTCTTGAGAGGTAGAAGAGAAAGTCATACACAAGAAAGAGAAATAGGAAGAAAATCAAAGAGAATTCAAATTCAAATTTTTAGACTTGAGAATTTAACACTTATGTGACTTAGAAAACCTTAAATGAGGTGCTTACGTTAAACTAATGTGGATAAGATACAATTACATAGAAAATTCTATTTCTTCGTGGAGGCAAGGTTAGTTTGAGTTAAACTGCCACTCAAGCTAATGAAACCATTAGTGGCCCAAGCTAATTAGTTCCTAGAACAAAATAGAGAAGGATGGAGAAGGACAGAGAAGGTTACAGAGAAACATTCTTCTTGAGAGCTAGAAGAGAAAGTTAGAGAATAGAAAGAGAAATAGGAAGAAAATCGAAACGAATTAAAATTCATCTTTTGGATTTGAGAATTGAACACTTAGGTAATTTAGAAAACCTTAAATGAGATGATTAAGCAAAACTAATATCGTTAAACTAATATTACTTAGAAAATTCTATTTCTTAGAGGCTAAGTAAGGTTAATTTGAGTTAAACTAGGCAACTTAAGCTAATGAAACAATTGGTGGCTCGAGGAAATTAGTTCCTAGAACAAAATAGGGTAGGACGGAGAAAGTTAGATGCAGAACATTCTTCTTGAGAGCGAGAAGAAAAGTTAGAGAAAAGAAAGAGAAATAGGAAGAAAATCATAGGGCATTCAAATTCACCATTTTGTACTTGAGAATTGAACACTCGTGTGATTTAGAAAACCTTAAATGAGGTGCTTATGCTAAACTAATATCGTTATGCAACAATTACTTTGAAAATTCTCTTTCTTAGAGACTAGGCAAAGTTAGTTTCAGCTAAACTTGGCCACTTGAGCAAATGAAACAATTAGTGCCCTAAGCTAATTAGTTTCTAGAACGGAAAAGATTTATTTATTTATTTATTTTTATTTTTTTGGGTGAATAAGACATAAATAAACGCAAAAAAATATACAAGATTACAAGGGCATGCCCAGCCCTATAGAGCTATACACGAGAAGCAAAACAAAACCAGTATCATGAAATGTTCAAGACCTATCTAAAAGAGAGATATCACTTGAACACAACGATAGGAGAACCTCGACCAGAACAAACAAAATAATAGAAAAGGACCAGCCATCCAATGCACCAAAAAACATAATTAACCAAAGTTGTCCACCCAGGCAACCGAATCAAGAGCCAGCATGGTCTAGAAGTAGTAACCATATATGATGTATGTATCCAGCAACTAGAAAGGTAAAATAAAGTATAGAAACTAGTACAGCCCACTAGCTTAGGCCAAGAAAAGACACCAACAGTATTGTTCACTAATACAGTAGTGATAGAACATGAAAAAATTAAAGACCGCTTATGATCGGTCTGCACTTTCCAGTAGGCGCATGCAGCAGCCATACTCTAAGACCCAACCCTCACATGAGACAGTTTCGGAGACTCCATCGGCTGATTGCAATAATAGCCTCGGCAAAGGTAATGTCAGGTTATTTGTCCCAGAAGCAAAGACTCCAACAAAGATCACGCATAACGCAAAGATTCTCTATACCCAATAGAATTTCGCCAAATAGATGATACCAAAACCCAAATCAAGGAGCCCAAAAGACCCAATAAAAGGATGGTACACACTTTATTTAAACTCGCATCACTCGCCCACAATATAGGACCTCACCACTCTCGAAATTGCTTCCTTAACTCGCAAATAAAGAGGTAATATATATATATATATATAATGATTAGCACAGTAAAACATGTATAGGCTAACTTCACTGACCCACACACACTTCCAAAGATGCTTTGATGCCGCATAATGTTGCAGATTTTATAACTCACATCACTCAACCCTCTATCAGCGGAATTACAAACAGTACCAGCTGCACAAGTCACAAACATTAGGAAAACCCACAGTAAATGGCTCCCCAAACTCAACTCTCAATTTAGAAACTCCCATCACTCAGCAGCCCTCCCAATACTAATAGTACGGGGCTTCAATATGGAATTAGTCAAATTCCATTGCTTTAAGAACCATTCATCACCTACATTTCTAGGTAAATTGTACATAGACATTAGCCTGCCGCTAATCATTTGAACAATTGTTTTGATAACAACTTCTTCAGGTTTCATTTCCTTATTAAAAATTCTGTTGTTTCTTTCAATCCAGATTTGATAAACAGAACACAGAAGAGATAATCTTGTAATAATGGCTTTCAAAGACTTACCTTTACTCTCCTTAATGGCAACATGAGCAACATCGTGCCAAAAATGTCGTGCCACTTAACATTACATTTTGCTTTAATAGCATCCTGCACCTTAAGAGAGAAGAGACAATTAAAGAAAAGGTGGGAGTGGGTTTCTGTGTGGTGATTGCAAAAAGAACACTTAAAGTCATCACTCATACCAAAGGATACAAGTCTGTCCCCAGTGTTAAGCCTACCATGCAAAGCAATCCAGACAATGAAGCTAACCCTAGGTATATTGAAAGGCCCCCAAAACAAATTTTATACCAAGCAACCTTATCATGTTTGACTCTCCAATGGTTCCAAGCAGATTGATGGAGAATTGACCATCGAAGTGAGACTCCGACAGGATCTCATTGCTCAAGCTTTAGGTTTGAAAGACAAAGAAAGTTATAGAGAAACATTCTTCTGGAGAGTTGGAAGAGAAAGTTAGAGAATAGAAAGAGAAATAGGAAGAAAATCAAAGGGAATTCAAATTCATCTTTTTGGACTTGAGAATTGAACACTTAAGTGATTTAGAAAACCTTAAATGAGGTGATTAAGCTAAACTAATATCATTAAAGTAATATTACTTAGAAAATTCCATCTCTGAGAGGCTAAGCATGGTTCATTTGAGCTAAACTAGGCAACTTCAGCTAATGAAACAATTAGTGGCCTAAGTTAATTAGTTCCCAGAACAATGTAGAGAAGGATAGAGAAGGATGGAGAAAGTTAGATAGAAGCTTTCTTCTTGAAAGCTAGATGAGAAAGTTGGAGCACAGAAAGAGTAATAGGAAGAAAATTAAAGCGAATTCAAATTCAACCATTTGGACTTGACTTTTGAAAACATAGGTGATTAACAAAACCTTAAATTAGGTGCTTAAATTAAACAAATATTGTTATGCTAGAATTACTCAGAAAATTCTAATTCTTAGAGGCTAAGCAAGGTTAGTTTGAGTTAAAAACATGGCCACTTAAACTAATAAAACAATTAGTGGCCTAAGCTAATTATTTCCTATATAACTAAATAGAGAAAGATAGAGAAAGTTAGAGAGAAACATTGTTCTTGAGAGCTAGAAGAGAAAGTCAGAGAAAGAGGAAAAAGATCAGAGAGAATTCAAATTCAACCTTTTAGACTTGAGAATTGAACAATTAGGTGATTTAGAAAAAGCTTAAATAAGGTGCCTAAGTTAAACTAATATCGTTAAGCCATAATTACTTTGAAAATTCCCTTTCTTAGAGGCTAAGCAAGGTTAGTTTGAGTTAAACTTGGCCACTTAAGCTAATGAAATAATTAGTGGCCTAAGGTAATTAGTTCCTAGAACAACATATAGTGTTAGTTAGGTCCTGGGGTATGCCCCTTGTAACTGTGTATTCTCTGTTTTTTATCTTATGTCTTATTCACCCAAAAAAAAGTTAGAGAGAAACATTCTTCTTGAGAGCTACAAAAGAAAGTTAGAGAAAAAAGAGAGAAATAGGAAGAAAATCCAATGGGATTCAAATTCTTCATTTTGGATTTGAGTATTGAAGACTTAGGTCATTTAGAAAAACCTTACGTGGGGTGTTTAAGTTAAACTAATATTGTTATGCTACAATTACTCAGAAAATTCTCTTTCTTAGAGGCTAAGCATGGTTAGTTTGAGTTAAACTTGGCCACTTAAGCTAATGAAACAATTAGTGGTCTAGGCAATTTAGTTCCTATAACAAAATGGAGAAGTATGGAGAAAGTTAGAGAGAAACATTCTTCTTGACAAAGCAAAGTGCCAAAATTGGAGCTTTTTGGTCTGCATCGATCTTAAAAACATAGTTCCAAAATTGCTTGGGATAAGGTTTGCATTCTAAAATGAGGGTGGCCTTGGCTTTAAATCTTTAGACATTTGGAATAGGGTCGCCATTTCTAAGCATATCCGTTCCTGCTCGAGCCGAGAAATCTACGTGGTGCCAATGGGTGAAATCCTACTTACTTAAAGGCAAGAGTTTCGAAAGTCAAGGCCCCAATGACGCTTCTGGTCTCGAGGAAGATATTATCTCTTAGATGCGGTCGCCCTTATCTCAAGAAAAGATTGGTAGAGGTAACTCTACTTTTTATGGCATGATAATTGGCATCCCCTTGGTCCCCTTTGGATAAGTATGGTGATAGAGTCTTGTATGATTCCTGCCTCAACAAAGGAGGCTAAAGTCAGTCAGATTGTTGATGGGAATTCCTAGAAATGGCCTATTCCTAATTCTTCGGAAATAGGAAGATTTGATCTCAGCTACCCCCAGTAGCTGCACCCCTAATTCCTCTGGGTATGACCAACCTTTTTGACAATTAAGCTCTGATGGTGATTTTTGCATTAACTCAGCCTGGAATCACTGGAGGAGCAAATTTGATGTTGTGGCCTGGCACACACTGCTTTGGGGGCCTCATATGATCCCTAGGGTCAGTTTTATTGTTTGGATGGCTATTCATGAAAGATTAAATACTGGGGATCGTTTGCAATTGTTTGGCTTGTCCCCTAATCCAAGATTCCCTTTCTGTCAATACCATGCTGAGAGCCATTCCCATTTATTCTTTAACTGCATCTTTGCTTCCAGAATTCGGGAAGCTCTTAAAACTAATTGCAATGTAAATTGGGCCTAATCTCCAATGGCCTCATGTTCTAACCTTTGTCACCAAAGAGACCAAGGGCAAATCATTGCGTTCTATAATCCTTAAGCTTACTTTACTTTGCTCTATTTACCAAATTTGGCTTGAAAGGAATAATAGAATCTTTAATAAGGAACACAAACTTGAAGAGGTGGTTACTAACTCAATTGTTCATATGATTTGAGGTAGACTTCTATCTATCACCAATTTGCCTAGATCTACAGGGGATAGCTGGTACATTGCTCAAGGAATCGCCTAACACAATCTTGAAGCCCCAATCTCCACGAATGGGAAGGTCACGAGTTCACCTTTTTTTTTGGATGAATAAGACATCGATAAAAGACAGAGAATTACACAGCCTACAAGGGCATACCCCAGACCTAACTAAAAACTATACAAGAACGAACGGAGGAACCAAAAAGCACCAAATTTCAAATTTAAAAACAAAACCCGAGCAAACAAGGAACAAAAACAATGAGTTGGTGTGAGTGGTGTGAGTTCACCATAAGAGGGTTGAGTGAAGGAGAGCAATTCAGAGTGTTTATCTAACTATTTTTACTTTGTGCAAAGGGCAAGTGGAGCTAAATAGAGTGCCTAAGTTGAGGGTTGAGTGTTGTGAGAAAATATTCGAAGATTGACTGGTGAGAGAATAGAGTGTGAAATAAACTTCTTATGTTCGTGCTAATGAATATCTTAGCCTGCAAATACAAATGTAAGATATATTGTATGTTTTCTTTACATGCTAAAGTGTGGTTTCAATTACAAAATGGTGTGTAATATTTGCATTTTCATTCTCTGGTGGCAGATTCTCCTGAACAACAACCAATTGGCCTTCATTTGGGACGGTGGCTGTCAAAAGTTTATCTTCATGGAAGAATCTGCTGGACAACTATCACTGGTTGTTGTGTACATTGGTTCCGATGATCTATGCTGGGATAAGAGTTTTGGAGACACAAAGACCAGGCTGCATGCTGCGCCAGTCTACGTGGAAAATCCTGAAATGGAAAATTCTTTGTCTTTCATTTCAGCATTGTAATAGTTCTTTTTTCTTTGGCATGTGTACACTCTACAACTGGCTGGTGTTTTGTTTCCCTATCCTCGGTTGTGTTGGGAATTTTATTTTTAACTTTATTTTACCTTTTCGTTAGGGCTACATGCACGCATACTATGGAAAATTACATGTATAAGTTTGTTTTGGTGTTATAGAAGCTGGATTGTGCAGGCAAACCTGCTATTGTGGAAGAATAGCTCAAGTGCCATCATTTTGCTGTCAAGGACATGTTTTCCCTGGAACACAATGCTTCTGATTGTACTCGTGCTAGGTCAGCCATTGTTGGTTTATTCTCTTGTTCATTCTCCTATCTCTAGTTATATATGGATGGTGAACAGTTGTAAGGCCCTAGTTTTTTGTTTGGTTTTAAGTTTTCTAGCTCTCTTTAGCTTTAGCGAGTTTGTAGGTTTGTTTGTTTTTATTTTGTTTGGTGGTCTTGTTTAGTTGTGGTAGGCCTGGGGCGTTCCCCTTGTAGTTATGTAAATTTTCTTGCATTATTTATGTCTTATTCAACCACCCCCCCCCCCCCCAAAAAAAAACAAAAGAAAAAGAGAAGAGAAAGTTAGAGAAAAGAAAGAAAATTAGGATGAAAATCACAGGGAATTCAAGATCATCCTTTAGGACTTGAGAATTGAACACTTTGCTAATTTAGAAAAACTTAGATGAGGTACTTAAGTTAAACTAATATCGTTATGCTATAATTACTCAGAAAATTCTCTTTCTTAGAGGCTAAGCAAGGTTAGTTTAATGAAACACTTAACGGCCTAAGCTATTTAGTTCCTAGAACAGAATAGAGAAGGAAGGCGAAGGACGAAGAAAGTCAGTGAGGTACATTCCTTCTTGAGATCCAGAAGAGAAAGTTTGAAGAAAAGAAAGAGAAATAGGAGGAAAATCAAAAGGAATTCAAGTTCATCATTTTGGATTTGAGAATTGAACGTTTATATTCACCCCAAAAAATTGAACGCTTAGGTGATTTAGATACCTTAAATGAGGTGCTTAAGTTGAACTAATTTCCTTAAGCTACAATGACTCGTAAAATTCTCTTTCTTAGAGGCTAAGCAAGGTTAGTTTGACTTAAACTTGGCCGCTTAAGCAAATGAAACAATTAGCGGTCTAGGCAATTTTGTTCCTAGAACAAAATAGAGAATGATGGAGAAGGACTGAGAAAGGAAGAGAGAAACATTCTTCATCAGAGGTAGAAGAGAAAGTTAGTAAAAGAAAAAATAATAGAAAAGAAAATCAATGGGAATTCAAATTCAACCTTTCGATTTGGGAATTGAACACTTAGTTGATTTAAAAACCTTAAATGAGGTGCTTAAGTTTAACTAATATCCTTATGCTACAATTACTCGTAAACTTCTATTTCTTAGAGGCTATGCAAGGATAGTTTGAATTAAACTTGGCCACATAAGCAATCAAACAATAGGCTGCCTAAACCAATTGGTTCATTGAACAAAACAGCTTGATGGAGAAGGAAAGAGAAAGGTAGAGAGAAACATTTGTCTTGAGAGGTAGAAGAGAAAGTTAGATAAAAGAAATAGAATAGGAAAGAAAGCAATGAGAATTCAAGCTCATCGTTTTGGACTTGTGAATTGAACACTTAAGTGAATTAGAAAACCTTAAATGAGGTGCTTAAGTTAAACTAATATCGTTAAGTGACAATTACTCAGAAAATTCTCTTTCTTAGAGTCTAAGCAAGGTTAGTTTGAGTTAAACTTGGTTGCTTAAGCTAATAAAACAATTAGTGGCCTAAGCTAATTAGCTTCTGGAACAAAATAGAGAAGGATGGAGAAAGTTAGAGAGAAACATTCATCTTGAGAGGTAGAATAGAAAGTTAGATAAAAGAAAGAGTAATGGGAAGGAAATCAAAGAGAATTCAAATTTATCATTTTGGGCTTGGGAATTAAACGCTGAGGCGATTTAGAATACCTTAAAAGTACCCCCCAAAAAAAAAACACTAAACGAGTTAATTAAGTTTTAAACTAATATCGTTACTCAAAAAATTCTCTTTCTTAGAGGCTAAGCAAGGTTAGTCTGAGTTAAACTTGACAACTTAAGCTAAGGAAACAAGTAATGGCTAAGCTAATTAGTGCCTAAATAGAGAAGGAGGGAGAAAGCTTGTGAGGAACATTCTTCTTGAGAGCTAAAAGAGGAAGTTAGAGAAAAGAAAGACAAACGGGAAGAAAATTAAGGGGAATTCAAATTCATCCTTTTGTACTTGAGAACTGAACACTTGGGTCATTTTGAAAACCTTAAATGAGGTGCTTAAGTAAAACAACTAGCGTTAAGCTACAATTACTCAGAATTTTTTTCGTTAGGGGCTAAGCAACGTTAGTTTGAGTTAAACTTGCCCACTTAAGCTAACGAAACAATTAGGGGCCTGAGCTAATTAGTTCTCGAACGAAATAGAGAAGGATGGAGAAGGACCGGAAAGTTACAGAGAAACATTCTTCTTGAGAGGTAGAAGAGAAAGTCTTACAAAAGAAAGAGAAATAGGAAGAAAATCAAATAGAATTCAAATTCATCCTTTTAGACTTGAGAATTGAACACTTATGTGACTTAGAAAACCTTAAATGAGGTGCTTACGTTAAGCTAATGTCGGTAAGATACAATTACACGGAAAATTCTATTTCTTGGAGGAGGCAAGGTTAGTTTGAGTTAAACTTGGCCACTCAAGCTAATGAAACCGTTAGTGGCCTAAGCTAATTAGTTCCTAGAACAAAATAGAGAAGGATGGAGAAGGACAGAGAAGGTTACAGAGAAACATTCTTCTTGAGAGCTAGAAGAGAAAGTTAGAGAATAGAAAGAGAAATAGGAAGAAAATCAAAGGGAATTAAAATTCATCTTTTTGGATTTGAGAATTGAACACTTAGGTAATTTAGAAAACCTTAAATGAGATGATTAAGCAAAACTAATATCGTTAAACTAATATTACTGAGAAAATTCTATTTCTTAGAGGCTAAGTAAGGTTAATTTGAGTTAAACTAGGCAACTTAAGCTAATGAAACAATTGGTGGCCTAAGGAAATTAGTTCCTAGAACAAAATAGGGTAGGACGGAGAAAGTTAGACAGAAACATTCTTCTTGAGAGCGAGAAGAGAAAGTTAGAGAAAAGAAAGAGAAATAGGAAGAAAATCATACGGCATTCAAATTCACCATTTTGAACTTGAGAATTGAAAACTCAGGTGATTTAGAAAACCTTAAATGAGCTGCTTGCGTTAAACTAATATCGTTATGCAACAATTACTCTGAAAATTCTCTTTCTTAGAGGCTTTTTTTTGGGTGGATAAGTCATAAAATAAAAGACAAAAAACTTACACCACGACAAGGGGCATATCCCAGGCCCTAACCAAAGCACTATACAAGAACCAAAGAAAAAACAAAAAGCTAAGCCATTCCATCATTTAGAAAAACCGATTTAACAAACCATAACTATCTCGACAAAATAAATAAAATAAGCCCTAACCTAAATAAACCATACATAATAGGAAATAACCATAGGGTGTTCATGTGCCGATGAAATCAGAATGAGGAGCATGAACACACCTAATATCAAGTAGCAAAAAGTCGATGAAAACAGAAAATCATGGACACCTGTACATCCCACACGGTAGGCAAAAAACCAACACACTCTAAGGAAAACAAACATAATAGAAAGTCAATTCACACACGAGGCGATATAGCAAATGCCATCAACACAACAGATCCAGCGAAGCCGAGTCAACCCGAATCAAGAACAAACCAAGTAGCCCCGCCCAAGAGTCATGCCAAAACATGTAACCCAACAGATTCTACACATTATAGTAGACCCGTAATCCAACAAAGACCAAAATGTAATGAAATAATCAACAACAGAGTACTTTGCAAAACTCAGAAACCTGAAACAGTTAACACCACACATATAATTGCTCACTACACTCAACCCACAAGTATCTATGCTCACATCACTCGGAAAAACTAGCTCCATACACCGCAAAAAGAAAATATACAAAGAATATATAAAAGCATGTTAGTTTCTCTCAATGTGGCTAGTAAGTTGGGGGTTATGGAGTGGTTATTCCTCACACTAAACTCAACCTCAAATTGATTGGCGACACTCATCCATCGGCTTTCCAGACTCCAAGCACCTATATGAATAACAAACATTAGGAAACCCCACAATGTAGTTTCTAACCTTCACTCAACCCACATTTTGTGAACTCTCATTCCTCACATCAACAAAGAAGACGCTTCAAAGATAGTATGAGGCAATTTCCATGAGCTAAGATACCATTCGTCATTATGGTTAGTCTTCAAATTGGTAATATGCATTACCCTCAATCTAACCATATCCACAATACACTTAATAACAACCTCTTCAGGACCATATCTTTATCAACGCCTATTATTCCTAGCAACCCATAATCGTACACAAGACAAGTAAATGCAAGCTTGGTAATAATAGCCCCTAGGATTTCTTTCACAGATTTAGCAATGAGTGACCAAATCATCCCAAAGGAGGGATGGCCAATCAACATTGATTTTACCTTTAATACAAGACCACACCTGCTCCGAGAATGGACACTCAAAGAAAAGGTGGTTATGGTCTTCATTATGGTAATCGACAAAAGGCACATAATGACAAGGCCACACCAAATAGGTGCAACCTATCCCCAGTGTTCAGACGGCCAAGAATCACCATCCAAACCACAAAACTCACTTTAGGGATATTGTGGGGGCCCCAAATTAAATGAGACCAATTCACATGATCAAAGTGTGTCTTTAATGCATTCCAAGTGGATTGAATGGTGAATTTCCCATCATGAGCAGGACACCAACTAACACTATCATGACCACCAGAAGGGAGGAAATTTGAAGGAGTGTTGTTAATGAGGTCCATAATCTCCCAAGAAGAAGGAAATGGCCATCTCCAAGTATTACCCTCCACAATCTCACTAACCTTAGCATCTATGCTTAATGCGGTGTCATACACAATACGAATCCCAAACTTATCCCAAACAGAACCCATAGGGTGCCAATTATCAAACCATAAGAAAACTCCAGATCCATCTCCCACCTTAGATTTGATTAAGGGGTAAATTATAGGCCTTAGGGAGATAATTTTCCTCCAAACCCAAGAGGGGTCATTTGGCACCCTAACTCTCCAAAACTCCTACCTTTGAGGAGATAAGACTTGACCCAGCCACACCACATAGACCTGCTTCACCCCAGAGAGAAGGAACCAAACATGCTTAGCAATAGCCTTTATTCCATACGTAAAGAGACTTAAACCCTGACTCTTCCTTCTTGGGAGAGCAAATTCTATCCCAAGAAACCTTAGCCCCATGAGTTTTCAACTCACAACCCGACCAAAAAAAAAGCCCTAAAAAGACTCTTGATAGACCTAATGACCTTCTTTGGGAGAATGAACAAAGAGGTCCAATACACTTGCATAGAAAACAAAACAGATTGATCAATTGAGCTCGCCAAAGATAAGTAAGACACTTATTTGTCCAAATTTCTTAATCCTTTTAGTTATCCGATCCACAAGTTGATCACAATCATTGGCTTTAAGTTTCGTGGAAACTAATGGAACCCCAAGTATCTCATAGGCAATTGCCTTCACCGAATTGACAAACCCCAAGAATCTCATCTCTCAACTCATTATCACAACCAAAAAGAAAATATGACTCTTAGCGGGCTAGGTGACTACCCAAACAAGCTCTTAAATTCTTCTAACCCCAAATTAATGGACCGAATAGTGAACACATCCCCTTACGTAAGATCATTAGATCATCCGCAGCACAAGTTAACAATTTTAGGTTGATCACATCTCCAAAGGAATTTGAAGGCAGATGCGGTTTTCTCACCAAAATTCTTGAAAGAATTTCCATGACTAAAACAAATAGGTAAGTGGACATAGGGTCACCTTGTCTCAAACATCTCTCCCCCCTAAAATAACCATGCAGACTCCCATTAATGCAAATGGAATAGGTGGGACTAGTCATGCAAGCTTTGACCCAAAAAACCATGTTAGGGGGGAAACCCATAGCCTTAAGGACATCAAGAACAAACTCCCATCTTACATTATCATATGCTTTCATAATGTCCACTTTCATGGCACACCTGGGAGAAGGAGAGAATTTATGATACCCCCTCATAAGTTCCTGTGAAAGGAAAATATTATCGGCAATTCTCCTACCGGGGACAAAAGCTGATTGCACAGGGTCAATAAGATCATTCAAAACAGATTTGATCCTATCAGCAATGATCTTAGAAATACACTTGTACAAAGTATTACAGCAAGAAATGGGTCTAAAATCCCCCACTTTTTCAACATTGGAGATCTTCGGGATAAGAGCAATGGAGGTGCTATTTATTTCCCGAAGAAGCTCTACCGATGAGAAAAAAGATTTGATGGCTTCGACAACCTCTCTCCCCATAATGTCCCAGGCTTTTAGAAAAAAACCTGCAGAATAGCCATCAGGGCTGGGGGCTTTGTTGGTTTTAAGAGACCTGAAAGCATCAATGATCTCTTTTTCAGTAACATCCCTAGCAAGAATATGATACTGAGTTTCAGACACTCTCTTGGTGATAAGACCATTAATCCTCTCAGACCCATTATAATTGTCAACAAACAGCTTACCGAACAAATTAGTGAAGTAATCCACAAAAGAGTTATGGACCTCAGCACTTTTAGTCACCCTCTCCCCATTTAGAAGCACAACACTATGAATATGCCCCTTATTCACATTCCCCTTAATAGTTCGAAAGAAGAACTTTGAATTCCTATCCCCTAATCCGAGCCATTGGACACGAGATTTTTGATGGGCAAGGCTTTCCTCAGCTTTACTGAGATCAACATATTTAACATAAGCAGCCCTTTAAGTTTCCTGAAGATGAAGATTCATCAGATCTCTATCAAGCTTAATTTGTGAATTAAGAAGATGATCCTTAGCAGCACCAACACGGATGGAAATCTCACTATACTCATTTTTGTTCAAATCTTTTAGGATAGGTTTAAGGGTTTTAAGCTTCTGACAAACCCTAAACATAGGGGATCCCCTAATGTATTTAACCCAAACTCCATGCACTCTAGGGAGGAAACTAAAGTGATTAGTCCAAAAGTCAAAAAACTTAAAAGGCTTTTTGAACTTAGCCTTCTCACCCCCAAGATGCACAACAACTGGAGAATGGTCAGATACACCAGGAGGCAGAAAAAGAGCATAAGAGTTTGGGTTAGCAGACAACCACCTCTCATTAGCAAGAACTCTATCAATTTTTGAGATAATGAAATTACCACCCCCTCGCTTATTGGACCAAGTAAATTGACACCCCTTGTAATAGAGATCATCCAATTCAGACTCCAAGACTAGTCTATTAAACAACTCATTTGCTTGGCTCCACATCTCCTCCCCCCCCCCTCCTTTCTCATGAGAGAACCTAACAGCATTAAAGTCACCAAGGAAAATGGATAGGTGACTAGCATGATTGAGAGCAATTTTCTTTAAATCAAAAAATAAGGGAACTCTCAACTCATGTTTATTTTCAGTGTAAACAAAAGTGGCAAAGAAACCGAATCAGATCAAAAACATTAACTTTGACAAAATATATCGTTTGATTTTTGAAGCATCAAAATATCACAAAAGTTTAGTCCCAAAGACACCCAAATTCTAGCCGTAGATCTGTTGTGAATTTGACAAAAATTCCAATTTTAAAGCTATTTGCAAAAAGTTTAACTTCATTCTCCATTTTAATTTTTGTCTCCAAAATACTCATTATTTTAATGTCTTCTTTTCTAACAAAATCAAGAACTTCTTTGTGTTTAGATGGGTTGTTAAACCCCTAACATTCCACGATGATAGTTTAAAAGACATGATAAACGTAATAAAATAAAACCAGATTCCACAAAAATAACAAAAATATTTACCTCCTTTTCTTCTTCTCGTCACCGACGGTTGTGAAGACTTCTTCTTTGTTGAGCTACTCACTTTGAGACCATCATCCCCTTGCCTCCCGTAATTTCAGAGAATTAGCTCAGATTTCTCTTTTCCTACATTTCGGGCAAAATCCTCAGCTGGATGGCTAACATTTTCTACAACCTCAAGAAGGGGAAGATCAATAAGTTCCATATCAACCTCAGCAGAAATGTCAGCCCCTGGATGGAGGTTAGGCCCCTCAGATTGGATCTCAGGTTCACCCCTCTTAGTAGCAGATGAACTGTTGGCTTCAGGAGGGACACTGTTAACAGGAGATGAAGGATCCCCCACTTTTTTCTTTCCCTTATCCTTGACTGTGGTCCACCCCTCATCATCTTCAATCCGTTCCTCTGAATTCTTCTATAATTCAATGAGGTGAGTTACTTGAGCAGAAAGACAAGTATTAGTCTCATGTCCAAAAACATGGTGATGTGTGCATCTCGAGGGAACCCCTTGGTACTCCACATGGATATTCATAGAAGCATCACCATCAGTGAGAAGAAAACTGTCATGAAAGGCCGATTCAGCTGATATATCCACACACAATCTAGCAAAGGAGATCCTACTTCCAGAAGAGGTAAGTTGATCCATAAACAAAGGGACACCCATAGCACTGGTTATTCTCCCTAACCCTTCCCCATCCCAACATTCCAAAGGAATGTTAAAAAATTTCACCTAGATAGGGATGGTTTTCTTGTCTTCCTTTGACAGTTTCATCATACGATGCCACTGTTTCAAGATAAGCACAAAACCCCTTACATACCAAGGTCCCCCCTCCAGCACATCAATACAACAGTCCCGATTTTCAAACATAAAAAAGAAAAATCCATCATCATTCTTCAAAATTTCTACCAACCCCTTATGCTTCCACATATTATTAGCATTATTTTTTATAAGGGTGTATGGCAGATTTTTGTCAATAAAGTACCCTACCAAGCAAGCATCCCATTTCACCGGCTAAAATCATTGCAAATAGAATTAAGGTTGTTCTTCCTGACTTGATTGATCCTGTTCAATCTGCTTTTGTTCATGGTAGAAGGATTTCCGATAACATTTTCTTATCCCAAGAAATCATGAGAGGTTACCATCGCCAGTCCTCCACTCCTAAGTGTGCTATGAAAGTTGATATTATGAAAGCGTATGATACGGTTAGATGGGATTTCATTATTGATGTCCTTAAGGCTATGGCTTTTCCGCCTACTATGATTTCTTGGATTCAGGCCTGTAGACATAAGTCCATCGTTCTCCATTTGTATCAATGGTAGCCTTCATGGTTATTTCAAAGGTGCTAGGGGCCTTAGGCAAGGTGACCCCATGTCTCCTTATTTGTTTGTACTGGCTATGGAAATCCTTGCTAGGATTCTTGCTGAAAAATCTAAGCATCCGCTTTTCAAGTTTCATTGGAGATGCGAAAAAACTAAGATCGTCAATCTCTGCTTTGCGGATGACCTTATCATCTTTAGCAAAGGAGATATCCCAACTGTACAAATGATTATGCAAGGGCTGGAGGAGTTCACAAACCTCTCTGGGCTCACTCCTAGCATGAGTAAGAGCAATATTTTTTTCTGTGGTTACAATAGAGATCTTAGAAATAAGATTCTCCAGGTTGCCAATTTTGCTGAAGGCTCTTCCTTAAGTATATCCGGTGTTCCCCTTATTACTACTAAGTTGAGAGCCACTGACTGCCATCAGCTCATTGACAGGATCACCAATAGGATTAAGAGTTGGACAAATAAGGCTCTTTCTTATGCTGGTAGAGCTCAACTCATCCAAACTGTTCTCTTTTCCATGCATGTATACTGGTCTTCTTTGTTCATCTTACCTAAGAAGGTTATTAGAGAGATTGAAAATCTTCTTAGAGCTTTTCTTTGGTCTGGTGTTGCTTTGAAGAAGCATAGTGCGAAAGTCACTTGGGATAATGTTTGTGTCCCTAAGAGAGAAGGGGGGCTGGGCTTTAAATCTTTGGATGTTTGGAATAGAGCCGCTATTGCTAAACACATTTGGTTCCTCTTCTCGGGAGGAGAGAGGTCTATGTGGTGCCAATGGGTTAAATCATATTTACTCAAACGTAGGAGTTTCTGGAAAGTGCCTATTCCTAATGACCCTTCTTGGGTTTGGAGGAAGATTCTCTCTCTCCGGAAGGATATCTTTCCTCTTATCTTGCATAAGATAGGAAAAGGTAATGCCACATTTCTTTGGTATGATAACTGGCATCCTGTGGGCTCTATTTGGAATAAATTTGGGGCTCGGATAATATATGACTCTAGCCTTCATGGGGAGGCCAAAGTCAGTGACATTGTCAGTGGGGATTCTTGGAAGTGGCCCTTTCCTAATTCTTGGGAGCTTAGGGAACTTATTCTTTTGACCCCTCATTTTTAAACCCAGATCCTCTACCAATGATACACTCTTTTGGACTCTTAATCCTGATGGAAATTTCTCCATTCAATCTGCTTAGAATCACTGGAGAGTTAAAAAGGATGAGGTGGCTTGGTATAAATTACTGTGGGGCCCCTTCTTTATCCCTAGAGTTAGTTTCATTGTTTGGTTTGCACTGCATGGTAAACTCAACACTAGGGATAGATTAAAATCTTTTGGTATGATTGATGATGACAAATGTTCTTTCTGCCAACACCACACTAAAAATCACTCCCACCTTTTCTTTAATTGTATTTTTTCTCACAAAGTTTGGAATGCAATTAAAGTCAAGTGTAATGTGAACTGGCCAGACATCTTTTGGCCTGACATTGTTCCTAAAGTGGTTGAGGAGAGCAAGAAAAAATATTTGAAATCTGTAATTACTAGATTGGCTTTGCTGAGTACTATGTACTACATCCGGTGGAAAGGAACAATAGAATCTTTACCAAAGAAATGAAACCTGAAGAAATTGTTACAAAATCTATTGTTCAAATGGTCAGAGGCAGACTAATGTCAGTGCAAAATCTTCCTAGATCTGCAAGTGATGCCTGGTTTCTTCAGCAATGGAATTTGAATGATTCCATCTTGAAGCCCCATGCTTCTAGCATTGGGAGGGCTGCTGAGTGATGGGAGCTTTGTATATGAGAGTTGAGTGATAGGGAGCAATAAAATGTGCTTTCTAACTGGTCAAGTTGGTGACTGATTTGTGAGGGTTGAGTGAAGTGAGCTACTTAAACTAAACAGGTTCTGTGTATCTAATTGTGGGTTGAGTGACCAAGCCTCATATTGTTTTTACTAATGAATATATATATATGGTATATTTCTATTTGCAGGGTAAGGAAGCTGGTCCTGAGAGGTGTAAGTATTTTAATGGTGGGTTGAGTAAGGAGAGGAATCAAATTGAGTGTTGTAATTAACTTCCATCAGATGTTACAGAGTGTGGTGAGGCTTTCTGTGGGCCGAGTGGAGAGAGACTATATATTGTGTGTATTGGTGATGGGAGCTCTTATATGTGTGTTTTTTCTAATCTCAATATATATAGTACAGTTTTATTTGCAGGTTAAGGAAGCTTTTCTTGAGAGATGTGAGATTCTATATTGTGGGTTGAGTGTTGTGAGCCTTCATATTGTGGGTACTTTATTATTGTTGTCTATGCATCTGCCTCATCGGATGTCTAATTTCATTTGTTACCCTTTTCTATGCTGGCAGGAGAGTTTATTATCTGGTGTAAGGGACATCCTGCCTGTTCCCCCTCATCGAGGTTCAGCTGGTTGTCTAGCTACGTGGTTTGGTGGTGGCTGCACTGTGCGCCCGTCTAGAGGAACTAGAATTTGGTGGTGTTTGTAATTTGTGCCTCGTCATGTTTTAGAGTTGGATCATCTTCTTGCTTTTATTACTTACTGTTGCATTAGGTTTTTGTTAAAAGTTTTTGATGTGACTATGATTTTGCCTACCCTAGTGGGATGTACTAGGGGCAGTACTTTGGTTTGTTTGGACTGGGTATACTGGTCAGATGTTGATGCCAGGTCCGGATATGGTTTTGATGGCCTGAACTTAGTTATTTTAGGCATCTCTTTGGATGTTTTATCTTTAGACATCAGCGGCATTTTGGTAGCTCGGGTTCAGCCGTGTTTGGATTTTCCATGTTCTTTTTTCAGCCGTGGCTTGATCTTATCTGTGTTCACTTCCCCTATCATCTTGTGATATGGCATCTGAACATTGTTTTTGTTTTACATCGCCTGTTTTGATGTTTTCGGCTTGTTTTTGTTGGTTCGGTGTATAGTTGGTTTAGGGCTTGGGGTATTCCCCTCGTAATCTTGTAAATCTTTCGTTTTATTTATGTCTTATTCACCCAAAAAAAAAAATCCCATTTCACCGTGGGGGAGGGGGGAGGCATCTCAACCACAATTTTATCTTGATCCATTTTGGGGGGATAGTATTTGAGTTTTACCTCTGATCGGACTGAAGACGACGCCACGTTAGCCCACGATCTACCCTCAGGGGGTCGATTCTGCCCTCGTCCTCCAAAGTTAGTTTCAGTTAAACTTGGCCACTTGAGCAAATGAAACAATTAGTGGCCTAAGCTAATTAGTTTCCAGAACAGAAAAGATAAAGATGGAGAAGGATGGAGAAAGTTATAGAGAGACATTCTTCTTGAGAGCTGGAAGAGAAAGTTAGAGAATAGAAAGAGAAATAGGAAGAAAATCAAAGGAAATTCAAATTCATCTTTTTGGACTTGAGAATTGAACACTTTGGTGATTTAGAAAACCTTAAATGAGGTGATTTTTTTTTTGGGTAAGTAAGTCATAAAATAAAGACAATGAAATTATACAAGTTTACAAGGGGCATACCCCAGGCACGCCCAACAACGAAGAAAAAAAAGAAATAAACTTTAAACTACCATTAGACACCCCTAAGAAAGGGTACGCCAGAACAATAAAAGATACAAAGGAAAATCCAACTCTGCCCATATATCCTATTTGCCCCCAAGTAACCCCTACCATCAAATAGATGGAAACTAGAGGAGAATATATGGGCAAAGATACAAGACACCACAAGCTTATAAACACAACAGACACAAACACAAAACAACAAAACAACAACCCTCATGCCGAAACCAAGATGATAACCAACCCCACATGCCCCCAGTCTCTACTACAGATAACCACGTGGAATCCAATAAGCGTCCCACTCCTCACAGCCGTGACATCCAAGCCACTTAACCAAAGCCATAACAGAGGAAAAAATCTATCCCACGAGAAATCCCAACAAAGTCACATGAAGCTCGCACGATCAAAAAAACCATAGGCCACGTACTAGGGAGTTGTAGTGAGAACAAATAGGCCCCCAACAGCAACCCAAAATATAGCCAACAAAAACATGAGAGCAATCATCACATCCCCTCCCTTCCTTGGTAGATCACAAGCCTCAAACCCCACTCAAAGGTGCCCTTCACTCCATGTCAGGCGTGGCAATGCGATCAATTAGGACGAGTCACATGAAGATAAGAAGCAACCAGAAAACTGGTAGCTATCTTTCCGCTCATCTCCTAGGCTCTAACTTGGCTAGTTTTCGAACCACTATTCCCCATAGCAGTGACTCCCCAATCACTCTTCGCGGAGATGGCTCAAAACCAACCTCATATCGAGTCACATGAGGATCACACGATTAATCATCATGAAATAATCAACTATAAATGAACCGTTGCAAAGAGAACCCAATTACAAAAATAAATCCACTCACCCAAGTGAACTGTCTGCAGTATGGTCCAACAAAAGTCTACCAAGTTGCGAAATCAAGGGCCCACGAAATATATATGTATTAAAGTCCATCATAAAACCGTGGCCCACTAAAAAAAATTCAGCCAATTGAAAAAAGGTAGTCCACGGATGACCCACTCCTATTCACATTGACCAATACCCAAAAAATTTCACCAACTCACCCAAGTGATTAAGGTAAACTAATATCATTAAAGTAATATTACTCAGAAAATTCTATCTCTAAGAGGCTAAGCATGGTTCATTTGAGTTAAACTAAGCAACTTCAGCTAATGAAACAATTAGTGGCCTAAGTTAATTAGTTCCCAGAACAATGTAGAGAAGGACGGAGAAAGTTAGATAGAAGCTTTCTTCTTGAAAGCTAGATGAGAAAGTTGGAGCACAGAAAGATTAATAGGAAGAAAATTAAAGCGAATTCAAATTCATCCATTTGGACTTGACTTTTGAAAACATAGGTGATTAACGAAACCTTAAATTAGGTGCTTAAATTAAACAAATATCGTTATGCTACAATTACTCAGAAAATTCTAATTCTTAGAGGCTAAGCAAGGTTAGTTTGAGTTAAAAACATGGCCACTTACACTAATAAAACAATTAGTGGCCTAAGCTAATTATTTCCTACATAACTAAATAGAGAAAGACGGAGAAAGTTAGAGAGAAACATTGTTCCTGAGAGCTAGAAGAGAAAGTCAGAGAAAGAGGAAGAAGATCAGAGAGAATTCAAATTCAACCTTTTAGACTTGAGAATTGAACAATTAGGTGATTTAGAAAAAGCTTAAATGAGGTGCCTAAGTTAAACTAATATCGTTAAGCCACAATTACTTTGAAAATTCCCTTTCTTAGAGGCTAAGCAAGGTTAGTTTGAGTTAAACTTGGCCACTTAAGCTGATGAAATAATTAGTGGCCTAAGGTAATTAGTTCCTAGAACAACATATAGTGTTAGTTAGGTCCTGGGGTATGCCCCTTGTAGCTGTGTATTCTCTGTTTTTTATCTTATGTCTTATTCACCCAAAAAAAAGTTAAAGAGAAACATTCTTCTTGAGAGCTACAAAAGAAAGTTAGAGAAAAGAGAGAGAAATAGGAAGAAAATCTAATGGGATTCAATTTCCTCATTTTGGATTTGAGTATTGAAGACTTAGGTCATTTAGAAAAACCTTACGTGGCGTGTTTAAGTTAAACTAATATTGTTACGCTACAATTACTCAGAAAATTCTCTTTCTTAGAGGCTAAGCATGGTTAGTTTGAGTTAAACTTGGCCACTTAAGCTAATGAAAAAAAATGCGGTCCAGGCAATTTAGTTCCTATAACAAAATGGAGAAGTGTGGAGAAAGTTAGAGAGAAACATTCTTCTTGACAAAGCATAGTGCCAAAATTGCAGCTTTCTTTTGGTCTGGTACTGATCTTAAAAAACATAGTTCCAAAATTGCTTAGGATAAGGTTTGCAGCCCTAAAAATGAGAGTGGCCTTGGCTTTTAATCTTTAGACATTTGGAATAGGGCTGCCATTTCTAAGCATATCTAGTTCCTGTTTTCTGGAGGTGAGAAATTTGTGCGGTGCCAATGGGTGAAATCTTACTTACTTAAAGGCAAGAGTTTCTGGAAAGTCAGGGTCCCTAATGACGCTTCTTGGGTCTGGAGGAAGATTTTATCTCTTAGGGATGCTGCGTCTCCTCTTATCCTGCATAAGACTGGTAGAGGTAACTCTACTTTTTTATGGCATGATAATTGGCATCCCCTTGGTCCCCTTTGGATAAGTATGGTGATAGAATCTTGTATGATTCCTGTCTCAACAGTGAAGCTAAAGTTAGTCAGATTGTTGATGGGAATTCCTGGAAATGGCCTATTCCTAATTCTTTGGAAATAGGAAGATTTGATCTCAGCTACCCCCAGTAGCTGCACCCCTAATTCTTCTGGGAATGACCAACCTTTTTGGCAATTAAGCTCTGATGGTGATTTTTGCATTAACTCAGCCTGGAATCACTGGAGGAGCAAATTTGATGTTGTGGCCTGGCACATGCTGCTTTGGGGGCCTCATATGATTCCTAGGGTCAGTTTTATTGTTTGGATGGCTATTCATGAAAGATTAAAATACTGGGGATCGTTTGCAATTGTTTGGCTTGTCCCCAAATCCAAGCTTCCCTTTCTGTCAATACCATGCTAAGAGCCATTCCTATTTATTCTTTAACTGCATCTTTGCTTCTAGAATTTGGGAAGCTCTTAAAACTAATTGCAATGTAAATTGGGCCTAATCTCCAATGGCCTCATGTTCTAACCTTTGTCACCAAAGAGACCAAGGGCAAATCATTGCGTTCTATAATCCTTAAGCTTACTTTACTTTGCCCTATTTACCAAATTTGGCTTGAAAGGAATAATATAATCTTTAATAAGGAACACAAACCTGAAGAGGTGGTTACTAACTTAATTGTTCATATGATTAGAGGTAGACTTCTATCTGTAATACCCCGACCCTCGTATCTGATTCTGTTATCTTTTCAAGCTTTTGTTCTATACCTCTGAATATCTATTATGAAATTTTATGTATAAGTGCGGTAAATTGCATGGAAAGAAGACATATTGACCCTTATCTGTTGAATTCAAACATTATCTGTTACACTTGAATTGCTTTCATCTGAAATTGGACACCTTAAAGATTTAATTTGCAAAAATTGATTTGATATTTGGACTCTACATGATTTTTAAGCTATGATGGGATTTTCTGTGAAATTTTTATTTCGGCACCATAAAGCGATTGATTTTCGTCTTTTGTGCTCTTATATATATATTGCTAGATATCTATGTCTAAGACTTGTGGAACTTGTGAAAAAAAAAACGTGGGACTCTAAGAGGGAGAGAAGTGAGAAACGTGGGTGAGGAATTGGGGGAAATTGTGATTCATCAAGGAAGCTCATCAACTTATTGGATTTGTGTAATTTAATTGAAGGTAATTCAAGTTCTCTTGTGAAGCCACTTAAGAGTTGAGATATATATATATATATATATTTGTGTTTGATTCATGGATGCTCTGTATGTGATCTAAGTAGGGTTTCTCATTAATTGGGTATTTTGACATCTTGGACATCCATTTTAGATTGTGTATCATTAATCCATGCATTCATGTTAATATTATGTGGTGTGGTTGTTAAACTTGAAGAACTTGAATATATTCGGAAATAGGATGGAATTTGTGAAAGTGTTGGCTTGTTAAAGCCTTTAACTTGGTTCAACTTGATGTGATTAAGCTTTAATTCATGTTATGGTGTTGCTAAGTGGAATGCTTGCATGAATTTTACCCCTGATTGCATGAAAAATTGGGTTTGGATAATGAATTTTGGCTTGAAAGCGGGCTGCCCTGAATCTGGGTAGTCGTCCGCTCGAGCGGAGGTCAGGGCCGCTCGAGCGTGAAAATGCACCTCCCAACAGATTTCAGAAATTTAGCCTGTCCGCTCGAGCGGAGAACTGTACGCTCGAGCGTAAAAAATCGACCATCCAGTATTTTTGGTAGCACTACACTGTCCGCTCGAGCGGACAAAGATACGCTCGAGCGAAGGACTGTTTCAGTAAGAAAAATCTGTTTTGTTCAGTTTTTCATGCTTGGCTCTTTGGTGTTATTAGGATGGTTTTCTGGTGAGGTTATGATAGTGATGTAATCATATACATAAACTCAGAGTGACATATGGAATGACCGATAAGGGTTTAAAAGGGAAGGATACTAATTTATCAAGATATTGTGCGCAGGCACACCCGTATGAACTAGTACGCCCCAACGCCGTGAGTAATAGTGCATTATATATTTCATTCAGATTATAAGACATAATTGTAAATTATGTATTGATCTCGAAATGAAAAGTGGAAACATGCCGAAATATGTCAGCCGCAAGGCTACACCGTGCCGAAAGGCTATCTCACAGCCGCATATCTGTGCAGCCGCAAGGCTATCTCACAGCCGAAAGGCTATCTGTTGTGCCGCATAAGGCTATCTCATATTCAGGCCGCAAGGCTACCTCTTAGAAAGGCTATCCGGCCAATAGGCCAATTTGTTATTTCTGTATTTGATTTTGATACCTATATGAAGGTGCATTGTAATTTTATTATTGCGCACTATTATTCACTGAGCTTGTCTCATTCTATATGTTGTCTGATTCTGTAGGAGCCAGCTTGGGGAGCTGTTCTAACATTACCTCGTGCATTTTGTCAGCTTAAGGATAATCAGCTTAAGGATAACCAGGCACAGGAGGGAACCCTTACATATTAAACCAGTTTTCTTTGTATATGTAATTTTTGGTATCCATATTGCTGGTCAGGGTTACTGTATCTATTGTTTTGTGTGCCTAATATCTGGGCTGAATTTGTAGATATTTGGTAACCTACTTCTATGTGCATGTTTACCTTTTATTAAATCTCGAAATGGTCCTGGTTTTTGGTATTTGCTCAATGGATATGTTTGATTATTGTCATTTAGAATTTTCTGCTTCCGTTCAGGCCCCAAACGCTGTTCATCATAGGTCATTCTGTCTGTTTCTGATTAGGTCATGCCCAAACCTTCTAGGGGCAGGTTAGGGACGTGACAAGTGGTATCAGAGCACGAGTTGCTATCTCACACACGGATCCATTGAGCGTTAGGATGTCTAATGTGGTAGGCATCATATAGGAAAGTATGAATGATAGCAACGTGACATGATTTCTGCTAACTCTAATGCTAACAATTTGACTTTCTTGTACACCATTGTATATGTTGTAATTATCTGTTTTGTAGACTATGGTGAGAACAAGGACCGACGAGCCAGAAGATGCTACTTCAGTACGGTTGGATAGGATGGAAAGAATGATGAGGGAAATGGCTGAGACCTTACGGCAACAACACCAACAGCAACAACAACAACCTCGACCACCACCGCCAAGATTCACCGTAATGCAAGACATTCATGCTGAAGACCGTACCATTACACTTACGAGGGAGTTTAAAAAGATGAAACCACCATCGTTTAAAGAAGGGATTGAACCAATGAAGGCGGAGGCATGGGTGTTAGGGATAGAGAAATTGTTCGAAGTCTTCCCTTGTACTGAAGTGCAAAAGGTGCAGCTTGCTGCTTTCACTCTTGAAGATGAAGCACGGAGATGGTGGCTGCTTACCAGAACAATGCATCTGGGGTTGACTTGGGACAGGTTCCTGGTGCTGTTCTATGACAAATACTTTCTCCAGAGTATGCGAGACAAGAAAGTAACTGAATTTGAAACATTGAGGCAGGGAAATAAAACTGTGGCTGAGTATGAAGCACAATTCGCAGAACTAGCCCGGTTTGCACCTCACATGGTAGACACTGAGTACAAGAAGGCGCGGAAATTTGAGGGAGGATTACGGAGTGCCATTCAAGACCGGATTAATGTACTAAAGCTACCTACCTATGTTGATGTCTTGGAGCGGGCTGTTATAGCGGAAGGGAATCTTGCTACGCAGACTCGAATTTCTGAATGGAAAGGAAAAAGGCAGAATACTCAATGGTCTAAGGGAACAACCCTTCACGAACAAAAGCGTAATTGTGAACTCCAGAAGATTACTTCCTCGAATTCAACTCTCAGATGCCTGAATGTGGATTGAAACATCGTGGGAAATGTCATCGATTGACCGGAGCATGTTTTCGGTGCGGCAAGATGGGGCATCTGATTAGAGACTGTCCACAAAGAAATCAACAAACTGATAATAAGGCCGCCACAAGCTCAGCAGGGTCTATATCGACTCCTAGTGCCAAATCAACCGTTAAACCAACCAATAACAAGGATACCACAAGACAAGGTAGGGTATTTGCGTTGGTTCCGGGAGATTTACAGAATGCAACAACAGTGGTATCAGGTACATGTATGGTTTATGGCTTTTCTGCTTATGTTTTGTTTGATTCTGGCTCTACCTGTTCTTTTGTGTCAAAGCAATTTGCAAAGAACTTAGGTAAATCTGAAGTAGAATTAACCTATGTGTTGTGTGTTACATCACCTATGGGGAATTCTTTGATCTGCACTTCTGTCTATCCTACTTGTGAAATTCTCATTGGAGATGTCCGTGTATATGCTAATTTAGTTCCACTTGATATGACTTCATTTGACATTATTTTGGGGATGGATTGGTTGGGTGAATATGGTGTTACCATAGACTGTCTGATGAAACAAATTAAATTTTACCCTTCGGGACAGTCAGAAACTGTTTTCCAGGGTCAGGAAGTGACATCACCACCATACGTGATCTCTGCAGCTAAGGCCTGCAAATTGATTCAAAAAGGATGTCAGGGTTATTTATGTAGTGTTCTGGGAGGGCCAGTAGAGCATGAAAATATTGATGCGATCCCAGTCGTTTGTGATTTTCCGGATGTCTTTCCAAAAGAACTACCAGGAGAGTTAGTAGACCGTGAAATTGAATTCACAATTGACGTGCTACCAGGAACTCAACCTATTTCTAAAACTCCGTACCGAATGGCATTAGCTGAAATGAAAGAATTGAAGATTCAGTTGCAAGATTTATTGGACAAGGGATTTATTCGTCCGAGTGTTTCTCCGTGGGGTGCACCAGTGCTATTTGTAAAGAAGAAAGATGGAACACTCCGGCTTTGTATTGACTACCGAGAGCTTAATAAAGTCACAATCAAAAATAAGTACCCGCTGCCAAGGATTGACGATTTACTTGATCAGCTTCAGGGGGCACAAGTCTTTTCCAAAATTGATCTCCGGTCTAGATATCATCAACTAAAGGTTAAAGCTGACGATGTTGAGAAGACAGCTTTTCGAACCCGGTACGGTCATTATGAATTCTTGGTTATGCCATTTGGAGTCACTAACGCTCCAGCAGCTTTCATGGATTTGATGAACCGTGTTTTCAAGCCCTATTTGGATGAATTTGTGGTGGTTTTTATTGACGACATCCTTATCTACTCAAGGAGTACAGAAGCTCATGAGGATCATCTTCGCCTAATTCTTCAAACACTCCGGGAAAAGAAATTGTATGCAAAACTAAAAAAGTGTGAATTCTGGCTACAGGAAGTGGCATTCTTGGGACATGTGGTGACCAAGGAAGGAATCTCTGTTGATCCACACAAAATTGAAGCAATTGTAAATTGCCCAACTCCTACTAGTGTAACTGAGGTGCGAAGTTTCATGGGGTTAGCTGGATATTACAGGAGGTTTGTTCAAAATTTTTCCAAGATTGCTGTGCCGCTTACCCAACTAACACAGAAGAGAGTTGCGTTTGAATGGTCAGAAGAGCGAGAGTCTGCCTTCCAAGAGTTGAAAACAAAGTTAACTACAGCACCAGTTTTAGCCTTACCATCAGGAACTGAAGGGTTTGTAATCTACAGTGATGCCTCGCATAAAGGGCTTGGTTGCGTACTTATGCAGAATGGAAGGGTTATTGCATATGCTTCTCGACAATTAAAACCCCACGAGAAAAATTACCCCACACACGACCTTGAGCTGGCAGTAGTAGTGTTTGCTTTGAAGATATGGCGACACTATCTTTATGGCACAACCTGTGGAGTCTATACTGACCACAAAAGTCTCAAATATCTTTTCACCCAAAAGGAGTTGAATATGCGACAGCGGAGGTGGTTAGAGTTGCTTAAAGATTACGATCTACAAATTCATTATCATCCTGGTAAAGCTAATATGGTCGCGGATGCACTTAGCCGGAAAAATAGGGGAGATTTGGCGTATTTGTTTACGGAACAAAAGGAGTTAGTAATGGAATTAGACAAACTGAATGTCGAATGTGTGACTCGAAAGCAAGAGGCCCTAGTGGCAGCAACAATAGCTCAACCAACCTTACTCGAAGAGATCAAATTACATCAAATGGGGGATGGCACGTTGAGGAAGATATGTGACGAGTTAGAGTCCAAACCAAAACCGGGATTCAGTTTAACGGATTCAGTGCTCAAGTTTCAGAACAGGATATGTGTCCCTAATGTGTTGGAACTTAAACGAAAATTGATGGAAGAAACGCATACCTCGAGATTCTCAATGCATCCAGGAAGTACCAAAATGTACCGAGAGTTAAAGCAAAACTTTTGGTGGCCGGGTATGAAAAGGGAGATCGCGGAATTTGTCGCTAAATGCTTACAATGCCAACAAGTAAAAGCGGAGCATCAAAGACCGCCGGTTTGTTGCAATTTCTTTCTATTCCTGAGTGGAAATGGGAACATTTGACAATGGACTTTGTTGTGGGGTTACCGCGACTCCCGAGGCATGAATTCAATATGGGTTATTGTCGATCGTTAACGAAGTTCCGCTCATTTCTTACCAAGAAGACTCAATATAACGCAGATAAGCTCGCAGTACTTTATATGAATGAAATTGTAAGGCTTCATGGTGTCCCTGTTTCCATTGTGTCGGATAGAGATCCCAAGTTTGTTTCGAGATTCTGGCAAAGTTTGCAGGAGGCTATGGGAACGGAACTTAAATTCAGCACAGCTTTTCACCCTCAAACTGACGGTCAATCCGAGAGAACAATACAAACCCTAGAAGATATGCTCCGAATGTGTGTGCTGGATTTTCAAGAAAGTTGGGAAACTCATTTACCGCTGATTGAATTTGCATATAATAATAGTTACCATTCGAGTATTCAAATGGCACCTTATGAAGCTCTGTATGGAAAACCGTGTCGCTCACCAGATGTCGGAGGTAGGGGATAGGCCTTTGTTAGGGCCAGAGATTGTTCAATTGACTACCGAAAAGGTGAAAATTATTCGAGAAAGGCTGAAAACTGCTCAAAGCAGGCAAAAGAGTTACGCAGATAATCGGCGAAGGAATTTGGAATTTGATGAGAACAGTCATGTTTTTGTGAAAGTTACCCCAATGAAAGGACACCCAAGATTTGGAAAGAGGGGTAAGCTAACACCCCGATATGTCGGTCCCTTTCAGATCTTGCAGAAAGTTGGGCCAGTAGCCTACCGAGTCGCCCTTCCGCCACACATGAGTCAGGTTCATAATGTATTTCATGTTTCTATGCTCCGAGAATATCTTCCAGATCCAACCCATATCATTGATTATCATCAGATTGAGCTAACTGACAAGTTGTCCTACGAAGAGAAACCGATCCGAATTCTGGACCGTCAGGTAAAGCAGTTACGGAATCGAGAAATTCCAATGGTGAAAGTAGAGTGGCGAGAGCACTACGGAACTGAGTCGACTTGGGAAAAAGAAGATGAAATGAAAAATCAATATCCGTATCTGTTTTCGTCATAAGGTAAAAACAAGTTTGGAGGACCAAACTTAATTAAGGGGGGGAGAGTGTAATACCCCGACCCTCGTATCTGATTATGTTATCTTTTCAAGCTTTTGTTCTATACCTCTGAATATCTATTATGAAATTTTATGTATAAGTGCAGTAAATTGCATGGAAAGAAGACATATTGACCCTTATCTGTTGAATTCAAACATTATCTGTTACACTTGAATTGCTTTCATCTAAAATTGGACACCTTAAAGATTTAATTTGCAAAAATTGATTTGATATTTGGACTCTACATGATTTTTAAGCTATGATGGGATTTTCTGTGAAATTTTTATTTTGGCACCATAAAGTTTATTGATTTTCGCTTTTGTGCTCTTATATATATATTGCTAGATATCTATGTCTAAGACTTGTGGAACTTGTGAAAAAAAACGCGGACTCTAAGAGGGAGAGAAGTGAGAAACGTGGGTGAGGAATTGGGGGAAATTGTGATTCATCAAGGAAGCTCATCAACTTATTGGATTTGTGTAATTTAATTGAAGGTAATTCAAGTTCTCTTGTGAAGCCACTTAAGAGTTGAGATATATATATATATATATATTTGTGTTTGATTCATGGATGCTCTGTATGTGATCTAAGTAGGGTTTCTCATTAATTGGGTATTTTGACATCTTGGACATCCATTTTAGATTGTGTATCATTAATCCATGCATTCATGTTAATATTATGTGGTGTGGTTGTTAAACTTGAAGAACTTGAATATATTCGGAAATAGGATGGAATTTGTGAAAGTGTTGGCTTGTTAAAGCCTTTAACTTGGTTCAACTTGATGTGATTAAGCTTTAATTCATGTTATGGTGTTGCTAAGTGGAATGCTTGCATGAATTTTACCCCTGATTGCATGAAAAATTGGGTTTGGATAATGAATTTTGGCTTGAAAGCGGGCTGCCCTGAATCTGGGTAGTCGTCCGCCGAAGCGAGGTCGTACGCTCGAGCGTGAAAATGCACCTCCCAGCAGTTTTCTGAAAATTTACCCTGTCCGCTCGAGCGGAGAACTTTACGCTCGAGCGTAAAAATCGACCATCCAGTATTTTTGGTAGCACTACACCGTCCGCTCGAGCGGACAAAGCTACGCTCGAGCGGAGGACTGTTTCAGTAAGAAAAATCTGTTTTGTTCAGTTTTTCATGCTTGACTCTTTGGTGTTATTAGAATGTTTTTCTGATGAGTTTATGATAGTGATGTATTCATATCCATAAACCTGTAGTGACATATGGAATGACTGATAAGGGTTTAAAAAGGGAAGGATACTAATTTATCAGTATATTGTGTGCAGGGCACACTCCAGAAGGAACTAGTACGCCGCCCCAACGCTGTGAGTAATAGTGCATTATATATTTCTGTATCTGTACTATAAGACATAATTGTAAATTATGTATTGATCTGGAAATGAAAAGTGGAAACCTGTGCCGAAAGGCTATCTGTTGTGCCGCAAGGCTACCTGTGCCGAAAGGCTATCTGTTGTGCCGCAAGGCTACCTGTGCCGAAAGGCTATCTGTTGTGCCGCAAGGCTATCTGTTGTGCCGCAAGGCTACCTGTGCCGAAAGGCTATCTGGGCCAATAGGCCAATTTGTTATTTCTGTATTTGATTTTGATACCTATATGAAGGTGCATTGTAATTTTATTATTGCGCACTATTATTCACTGAGCTTGTCTCATTCTATATGTTGTTTGATTCTCAGAGAGCCATTGGGAGCCGTTTCTAACATTACCTCGTGCATTTTGTCAGCTTAAGGATAATCAGCTTAAGGATAACCAGGCACAGGAGGGAACCCTTACATATTAAACCAGTTTTCTTTGTATATGTAATTTTTGGTATCCATATTGCTGGTCAGGGTTACTGTATCTATTGTTTTGTGTGCCTAATATCTGGGCTGAATTTGTAGATGTTTGGTAACCTACTTCTATGTGCATGTTTACCTTTTATTAAATCTCGAAATGGTCCTGGTTTTTGGTATTTGCTCAATGGATATGTCTGATTATTGTCATTTAGAATTTTCTGCTTCCGCTCAGGCCCCAAACGTTGTTCATCATAGGTCATTCTGTCTGTTTCTGATTAGGTCATGCCCAAACCTTCTAGGGGCAGGTTAGGGACGTGACACTATCTATCACCAATTTGCCTAGATCTACAAGGGATAGCTGGTACATTGCTCAGTGGAATCTGCCCAACACAATCTTGAAGCCCCAATCTCCAATGAAGAAGGTCACGAGTGGTGTGAGTTCACCTTTTTTTTTTTTTTTGGGTGAATAAGACATCAGATAAAAAACAGAGAATTACACAGATACAAGGGGCATACCCCAGGACCTAACTAAAAACTATACAAGAACGAAAGGAGGAACCAAAAAAGCACCAACCCAGCTAAAACAAAACCAGAGCAAACAAGGAACAAAAACAGCTGAGTTGGTGTGAGTGGTGTGAGTTCACCATAAGAGGGTTGAGTGAAGGAGAGCAATTCAGAGTGTTTATCTAACTGTTTTTTACTTTGTGCAGTGGCAAGTGGAGCTAAATAGAGTGCCTAAGTTGAGGGTTGAGTGTTGTGAGAAAATATTCGAAGATTGACTGGTGAGAGAATAGAGTGTGAAATGAACTTCTTATGTTCGAGCTAATGAATATCTTATCCTGCAAATACAAATGTACGATATATTGTATGTTTTCTTTGCATGCTAAAGTGTGGTTTCAATTACAAAATGGTGTCTAATATTTGCATTTTCATTCTCTGGTGGCAGATTCTCCTGAACAACAACCAATTGGCCTTCATTTGGGACGGTGGCTGTCAAAAGTTTATCTTCATGGAAGAATCTGCTGTGCTGGACAACTATCACTGGTTGTTGTGTACATTGGTTCCGATGATCTATGCTGGGATAAGAGTTTTGGAGACACAAAGACCAGGCAACATGGTGCGCCAGTCTACGTGGAAAATCCTCTAATGGAAAATTCTTTGTCTTTCATTTCTGCATTGTAATAGTTCTTTTTTCTTTGGCATGTGTACAGTCTACAACTGGCTGGTGTTTTGTTTCCCTATCCCTGCAGGTTGTGTTGGGAATTTTATTTTTTAACTTTATTTTTACTTTTTGGTTGGGGCTACATGCACGTGCTACTATGGAAAATTACACAGATAACTTTGTTTTGGTGTTATAGAAGCTGGATTGTGCAGGCAAACCTGCTATTGTGGAAGAATAGTTCAAGTGCCATCATTTTGCTGTCAAGGGCATGTTTTCCCTGGAACACAATGCTTCTGATTGTACTCGTGCTAGGCTGCTGTTGGTTGGTTTATTCTCTTGTTCATTCTCCCTATCTCTAGTTATATATGGATAGTGAACAGGTTGTAAGGCCCTAGTTTTTTTGTTTGGTTTTAAGTTTTTTGGCTCTCTTTAGCTTTAGTGAGTTTGTAGGTTTGTTTGTTTTTATTTTGTTTGGTGGTCTTGTTTAGCTGTGGTAGGCCTAGGGCGTTCCCCTAGTAGTTATGTAAATTTTCTTGTTTTATTGATGTCTTATTCAACCCCCCCCCCCTCGGCCAAAAAAAAAAAATAGAAAAAAAAAAAAAAAAAAAAGAGAAGAGAAAGTTAGAGAAAAGAAAGAAAATTAGGATGAAAATCACAGGGAATTCAAATTTATCCTTTTGGACTTGAGAATTGAACACATTGCTGATTTAGAAAAACTTAGATGAGGTACTTAAGTTAAACTAATATCGTTATGCTATAATTACTCAGAAAATTCTCTTTCTTAGAGGCTAAGCAAGGTTAGTTTAATGAAACAATTAACGGCCTAAGCTATTTAGTTCCTAGAACAGAATAGAGAAGAAAGGAGAAGGACGGAGAAAGTCAGAGAGGAACATTCCTTCTTGAGATCTAGAAGAGAAAGTTTGAAATAAAGAAAGAGAAATAGAAAGAAAATCAAAAGGAATTCAAGTTCATCATTTTGGATTTGAGAATTGAACGCTTATATTCACCCAAAAAATTAAATCGTGAGGTGATTTAGATACCTTAAATGAGGTGCTTAAGTTGAACTAATTTCCTTAAGCTACAATGACTCGTAAAATTCTCTTTCTTAGAGGCTAAGCAAGGTTAGTTTGAGTTAAACTTGGCCGCTAAGCAAATGAAACAATTAGTCTAGGCAATTTTGTTCCTAGAACAAAATAGAGAATGATGGAGAAGGACCGAGAAAGGTAGAGAGAAACATTGTTCATCGAGGTAGAAAAGAAAGTTAGAGAAAAGAAAAATAATAGGAAAGAAAATCAAAGGAATTCAAATTCATCCCTTTGGACTTAAGAATTGAACACTTAGTTGATTTAGAAAACCTTAAATGAGGTGCTTAAGTTTAACTAATATCCTTATGCTACAATTACACAGAAACTTCTCTTTCTTAGAGGCTATGCAAGGATAGTTTGAATTAAACTTGGCCACATAAGCAATCAAACAATTAGTGGCCTAAACCAATTGGCTTATTGAACAAAACAGTTGATGGAGAAGGAAAGAGAAAGGTAGAGAGAAACATTCGTCTTGAGAGGTAGAAGAGAAAGTTAGAGAAAAGAAACAGTAATAGGAAAGAAAGCAAAGAGAATTCAAGCTCATCGTTTTGGACTTGTGAATTGAACACTTAACTGAATTAGAAAACCTTAAATGAGGTGCTTAAGTTAAACTAATATCGTTAAGTTACAATTACTCATAAAATTCTCTTTCTTAGAGTCTAAGCAAGGTGAGTTTGAGTTAAACTTGGTTGCTTAAGCTAATAAAACAATTAGTGGCCTAAGCTAATTAGCTTCTGGAACAAAATGGAGAAGGATGGAGAAAGTTAGAGAGAAGCATTCTTCTTGAGAGATAGAATAGAAAGGTATTTTCCTTTGGTACGGTAACTGGCAACCCCTTGGTCCTCTTTCGAACAAATATGGGGGCAGAGTTATGAATGACTCTTTTTTTTAGGTAAGTAGGTCATAAAATAAAGAAAGGGGAATGTACAAATTTACAAGGGACATACCCTAGGTACACCCAACAACAAATAATAGACGAACAAAACACCACAAAACTACCACTGGACATCCTACAAAAATAAAACACACTCGCAGAAGTGAAAGAACAACAGAAAACCGAACCCCACTTTGCCCATATATCCTTTTTGTCCCCAAGTAACCCTACTAGATGGAAACTTGGGGTGGATATATGGGCAAATAATCAAAAACACACCACAGATACATAAAACATAACAACCAAACTCACAATACAAATGTAACTAACTAAACCACCAACAAGACCAATTGAAAATGATAACTGCCCCCGCTTGCTCCCAATCTCTACTTCGGATGAAAGCATGGAATCCAATAAGCGTCTCGCTTCTCATAGCCGTGACATCCTAGCCACTTAACCAAAGCCATGACAAAGGAAAATATCTATCCCATGAAAGATCCTAGCTGAGTCACATGAAGCCTGCATGGTCAATCACCATAAACAACGGTCTTGAGAAGTTTAGTGAAAAAACAATAGCCCCGCTACAGCACACCAATACAAAGCCGATCAAAATATGAGATCAATCATCACATCCCCCAGTCCCTTCCTTGGTAGATCACAAGCCTCAAACCCCACGGCAGTGTCCCTTTCACTCCATGTCAAGCGTGGCAATACAATCAATTAGGATGGGTCACATGAAGACAAGAAGCAACCAGCAAAACCGGTAGCTATCCTCCCGCTCATCTCCCAGTCTCTAACTCGGCTAGTTATCAAACCACTAATCCCCAAAGCAGTGACTCCCCAATCACTCTTGGCGGAGATGGCTCAAAACCACCCTCATATCGAGTCACATGAGGATCACACGATCAATCAACATGAAATAACCGACTACAAAAGGTACGCTGCTTTGTGGCTAAACAACATTAAAGGCCCACTTTTTCCAAACCAAAAACCACTCACCACTTGGATTAATCAAACAACATAGAAGCATAGCCCATGCAAAATGTTGTCCACACAAAAGAGCCAATCAAAATTCAATTAACTCACCACACATCTCCCAATTCTAGCAATGGCAAATTCCACACCTCAATTCCCCATGGCAGTGTCCCCCTCACTCCACACCAGAAGAGGTTAGAGAACTGCTCTAAGCCGAATCACGTGAATATGCATGCATCTTAACCAAATAACGAAAAACCAAATATAGTAGATGAGAATCCATGAACTAAAAATCAATACACTGTAAGCCCAAGAATTAACCCATAAACTGTGGGTAGTATACCCATATAATAATATAACCATGAAGTCCAAATGGGCCCCACCAATATCTTCATAAAACCCAATTTACCAGGGCCCAAAATTTGCCCACTACCACATTCCACTCCATGCCCCCAAACACGGCATAAAATGACCAAGTGGGCCCCAGCTGCCCAGGCCTTTAAACCCCACCAAAACCATAGCCAACAACAAATCAAATATCCAAAGCAGCAAAAGTCCAATGTGGGCCCACCCACTCCATCAAAACCAATTTAAAATTCAACGTGGGCCCACCCACTCCAACACAAAACCACAGCCATAAGACCTCAGCAACAAAGCAATCATGTGGATGATCCAAATTGATTTACCTCCAAAACGCAGCCATACATCAGCTAAGTTATATATATAATATACAAACTCGACTTTTTGAAGACCACTTCAGAAGTCCCAACCAATCCGACCAACCACACAAATCCACCACGAGCAAAGAACCGTACTGGAACCTGCAAACATCACATATCCATACATAGCATTTTGCCCCACGTTTGAACCAACAGGCCTACAGCTAGTTATACAACACTGCAGCACGAAAAAGCGGTGAAATATCCACAACGTGAGCGGCGGGAAAGCTGGAATCCACATGCTTACCAACTCCACCACACATGCACAGTTTTTTTTTTTTTGGACACACATGCACAGTTATAACGCGTTAAGCCACTCATCACTTGCAACACGTTCCTTACCCACCCAAGCAGCCATGGATGAGCACTCACAGTACGTTTTTAGAACCACGGCAAAACAGGACGACGCCGGAAGCCGTAGCACACAACTCAGAAACACAACGGCGTAAAGAAAACTCTGGACTCCAGCAGCAACACTAGTTACCAATACGGAGCACACAGAGATAAACACCCCTTGCACCACGAGTGACCATCACGGAGCTCAATGGGTGGACTCCAAAGAAGAACACCAACGGTGAGCAGACACCGGTGACAGCCCAGAAATCACTTGAACCGCTGAGGTAGAAACTATGCACTAGCCTCCAAACTTCAGGCCATGCATGAACTCCACCTCCATCTCGCATAACCTGGATAAACATAACCATATGTAGCCACACAAAAAAAAAATCGTTATGAACCCAACAACCACCTCTACACAGTAGCTACCAGATTCAAAACAAACCAAACGATCTTCACCTCTGTGGAGCAACACAACCAATCGAACAAAACACTGTCCAGAAATGGAACAAGCAGCAAACCCTCCTAAATCTGGGAAAAAAATATGACCAGATTCAGTAACAACAACCAGCACCACCCAAACCAGACCAAGAATCTGATAAGGCCTCAAGACTCCATGGGTAACAACGAGAGCTTTCTCTAAGCTCTCAACCTAATCCCCAGTTCAACTTCCTCCCTTGTATGACTCTTGCCTTAATAGTGAGACTAAAGTTAGTCAAATCATTGATGGTAATTCTTGGAAGTGGCCCGTTCCTAATTCTTGGGAAATTTAGGAGTTGATATCCTCCACTCTGCTTTCTTTAGGCCTAATTCTTCCAAATGAGACCAAACTGCTTGGAAAGTTACTACTGATGGTCAATTTTGTATTCACTCAGCTTGGGCTCATTGGAGAAATAGACATGCTAGAGTGGGTTGGCATAAGCTGCTTTGGGGCCATCATAGGATTCCCAAAGTCAGTTTTATTGTCTGGCTGGCTATTCACAATAGACTATATACTGGTGATAGGTTAACTATGTTTGGTTTGGCATCTCAATCTCAATGCCCTTTCTGTCTACAATCTGGGGAAAGTCATTCCCATTTATTCTTTAAGTGCATCTTCTCTAATAGGATTTGGTGCGCTATTGAGGTCATGTGTAATATAAACTGGCCTACTTTAGATTGGCCTAACATTGTCACATATGCTACTGAAGAGACAAAAGGCAATTATTTGAGAGCTAATATTCTTAGCAATGCTTTCTTGTGTTCTGTTTACTACATCTATATTGAGAGGAATAACCGTATTTTTAACAAAGAATTAAAACCCGAAGAAGTGGTTATTAAATCCATCATCCAAATTGTTAGAAACAGAATGATATCCACCAAGAATTTGCCTAGTTCAACAGTGACACCGGTTTCTTGCTAAATGGAATTTGTTGTAGACAATTCAAGCCCCACATTACAAGATGTGGGAGGGCTGCAGAGTGATGTGAGTTTACTATATGAGGGTTGAGTGTTGGTGAGCAAATAGAGTTTCCTAATGGTTTGGTCATGTGCAGGTGCTGCTTATGTTTCCTGTGGTCTCATTGATTATTATTTGAGGGTTGAGTGTTGTGAGGATTGCTTAAAATGTTACTTCACAATTTGGGTTGAGTGATCTTAGCCAGATAAATTTTGCTAATGTTTATATATAGTGTATTTTTATGTGCAGGTTAAGGAAGCAAAATCTGAGTGGTGTGAGTTCCTATATTGTGGGCCGAGTGAATTGTGTGCCTATAATGGGTGTTTTGTTCCTGTGTTTAACTTTAGATGGTTTCATATATGCTGGAAATACTCATATATGGCTGTCTTTATAGGGTGTATTACAATGTTTGAGCTCTTCTTGGGTTGCATGGGTTGGTCGATCCGCCCTTCCTGTGATTGCCGTGGTGGTGTGACACCGATTTCATGCCCTGGATATTCGGGTTGGTTGTTTCTTGGTGATGGTTTGCTTTACCGATTGGAAAAAATTTGTCTTTATTTTACTTTATTTAAACTCGTTGCTTTGTGTTATTAGACGGTTACGAGTGGCTTCTCGTTGGTTGGCCTATCCATGCGGGTTGTGCATGGTTTAGTAGCTTTATATTTTCACAGGGTTATTTTCTCGATCTCGTTGGTGTGTTCATGGCCCTCATCCGAAAGAATGTGGCCTATGAACATATTTTGGATCTTGCTTTTAGCTAGTTATTTCTTTATCCTATTATTGCTTTTAGTTGGCAGTTTTTAGCTATGGTGTTGCTCTATTTTGTTTAGGTCCGGTTTTGCTGCGTGAGGTTGTTTGCCTCCGTGGTTTTTTTATTTTGCTCATGTATAGTTTTCGTTAGGTCCTGGGGCATGCCCCTTGTAGCTGTGTATTCTCTGTTTTTTCTTTTATCTATGTCTTATTCACCAAAAAAAAAAAAAAAAAAAAAAAAAGATAAAAGAAAGAGTAATAGGAAGGAAATCAAAGAGAATTCAAGTTCATCATTTTGGACTAGGGAATTGAACACTTAGGCGATTTAGAATACCTTAAAAGCACCCTCCTAAAAAAAAAACACTAAACGAGTTGATTAAGTTTTAAACTAATATCGTTACTCAAAAAATTCTCTTTCTTAGAGGCTAAGCAAGGCTAGTCTGAGTTAAACTTGACCACTTAAGCTAAGGAAATAATTAGTGGCTAAACTAATTAATGCCTAAATAGAGAAGGAGGGAGAAAGTTTGTGAGGAACATTCTTCTTGAGAGCTACAAAAGGAAGTTAGAGAAAAGAAAGAGAAACGGGAAGAAAATGAAAGGGAATTCAAATTCATCCTTTTGCACTTGACAATCAAACACTTAGGTCATCTTGAAAACTTTAAATGAGATGCGTAAGTTAAACAATTAGCGTTAAGCTACAATTACTCAGAATTTTTTTGTTAGGGCTACAACGTTAGTTTGAGTTAAACTTGCCCACTTAAGCTAACTAAACAATTAGTGGCCTAAGCTAATTAGTTCTCGAACAAAATAGAGAAGGATGGAGAAGGACGGAGAAAGTTACAGAGAAACATTCTTCTTGAGAGGTAGAAGAGAAAGTCATACAAAAGAAAGAGAAATAGGAAGAAAATCAAAGAGAATTCAAATTCATCCTTCTAGACTTGAGAATTGAACACTTACGTGATTTAGAAAACCTTAAATGAGGTTCTTACGTTAAACTAATGCTCAGGTAAGATACAATTACATTAAAATTCTATTTCTTGGAGGAGGCAAGGTTAGTTTGAGTTAAACTTGGCCACTCAAGTCCAAAATAGAGAAAGTTAGAGAATAGAAAGAGAAATAGGAAGAAACTCAAAGGGAATTAAAATTCATCTTTTCGGATTTGAGATTTTTTTTTTTTTTTTTTTTGGGTAAGTAAGTCATAAAATAAAGACAATAAAATGTACAAGTTTACAAGGGGCATACCTCAGGTACGCCCAACAACAAATAAAGACGAACAAAAAACACCAAAAATTACCACTGGACATCCTACAACATGTAACCACACTCGCAAAAAGCGAAAGAACAGCAGAAAAAACAGAATCCCACTTTGCCAATATGTCCTTATTTTCCCCAAGTAACCCCTACTATCAGAGATAATAGATGGGAACTTGGGGTGGATATATGGGCAAGTAAACAAAAAACACACCACGGACTCATGAACATAACAGACAAACACACAAAATAAATGTAACAAACTAAACTCCCAGCAAGACCAATTGAGAATGATAATTGTCCCCGCTTGTGCTCCCAGTCTCTACCTCGAATGAAAACATGGAATCCAATAAGCATCTCGCTTCTCAGAGCCGTGACATCCTAGCCACTCAACCAAAGCTATGACGAAGGAAAATATCTATCTCATGAAAGATCCTGGCTGAGTCACATGAAGCCTGCATAGTCAATCACCATAATCAACGGTCTTGAGAAGTTTAGTGAAAAAGCAATAGCCCTGCTGCAACAAACCAATACATAGCCAACAAAACATGAGAGGATTTGAGAATTGAACACTTAGGTAATTTAGAAAACCTTAAATGAGATGATTAAGCAAAACTAATATCGTTAAATTAATATTACTTAGAAAATTCTATTTCTTAGAGGCTAAGTAAGGTTAATTTGAGTTAAACTAGGCAACTTAAGCTAATGAAACAATTGGTGGCCTAAGGAAAATAGTTCCTAGAACAAAATAGAGTAGGACGGAGAAAGTTAGACAGAAACATTCTTCTTGAGAGCGAGAAGAGAAAGTTAGAGAAAAGAAAGAGAAATAGGAAGAAAATCATAGGGCATTCAAATTCACCATTTTGGACTTGGGAATTGAACACTGAGGTGCTTACGTTAAACTAATATCATTATGCAACAATTACTCTGAAAATTCTTTTTCTTAGAGGCTAAGCAAAGTTAATTTCAATTAAACTTGGCCACTTGAGCAAATGAAACAATTAGTGGCCTAAGCTAATTAGTTCCCAGAACATAAAAGATAAAGATGGAGAAGGACGGAGAAAGTTATAGAGAAACATTCTTCTTGAGAGCTGGAAGAGAAAGTTAGAGAATAAAAAGAGAAATAGGAAGAAAATCAAAGGGAATTCAAATTCATCTTTTTGGACTTGAGAATTGAACACTTAGGTGATTTAGAAAATCTTAAATGAGGTGATTAAGCTAAACTAATATCATTAAAGTAATATTACTCAGAAAATTCTATCTCTAAGAGGCTAAGCATGGTTCATTTGAGTTAAACTAGGCAACTTCAGCTAATGAAACAATTAGTGGCCTAAGTTAATTAGTTCCCAGAACAATGTATGTAGGATAGAGAAGGATGGAGAAAGTTAGATAGAAGCTTTCTTCTTGAAAGCTAGATGAGAAAGTTGGAGCACAGAAAGAGTAATAGGAGGAAAATTAACGCGGATTCAAATTCATCCATTTGGACTTGACTTTTGAAAACATAGGTGATTAACAAAACCTTAAATTAGGTGCTTAAATTAAAGAAATATCGTTATGCTACAATTACTAAAAAAATTCTCGTTCTTAGAGGCTAATCAAGGTTAGTTTGAGTTAAACATGGCCACTTAAACTAATAAAACAATTAGTGGCCTAAGCTAATTATTTCCTATAACTAAATAGAGAAGGACGGAGAAAGTTAGAAAGAAACATTGTTCCTGAGAGCTAGAAGAGAAAGTTAGAGAAAGAGGAAGAAGATCCGAGAGAATTCAAATTCAACCTTTTAGACTTTTTTTTTTTTGTTTTGGGTGAAGTCATAAAATAAAGACAAAAAACTTACACCACAACAAGGGGCATACCCCAGGCCATAACCTTTTAGACTTGAGAATTGAACAATTAGGTGATTTAGAAAAAGCTTAAATGAGGTGCCTAAGTTAAACTAATATCGTTAAGCCACAATTACTTTGAAAATTCCCTTTCTTAGAGGCTAAGCAAGGTGAGTTAAACTTGGCCACTTAAGCTGATGAAATAATTAGTGGCCTAAGGTAATTAGTTCCTAGAACAACATATAGTATTAGTTAGGTCCTGGGGTATGCCCCTTGTAGCTGTGTATTCTCTGTTTTTTATCTTATGTCTTATTCACTAAAAAAAAAAAGTTAGAGAGAAACATTCTTCTTGAGAGCTACAAAAGGAAGTTAGAGAAAAGAGAGAGAAATAGGAAGAAAATCCAATGGGATTCAATTTCCTCATTTTGGATTTGAGTATTGAAGACTTAGGTCATTTAGAAAAACCTTACGTGGGGTGTTTAAGTTAAACTAATATTGTTAAGCTACAATTACTCAGAAAATTCTCTTTCTTAGAGGCTAAGCATGGCTCGTTTAAGTTAAACTTGGCCACTTAAGCTAATGAAACAATTAGCGGTCTAGGCAATTTAGTTCCTATAACAAAATGGAGAAGTATGGAGAAAGTTAAGGAGAAACATTCTTCTTGACAAAGCATAGTGCCAAAATTGGAGCTTTCTTTTCGTCTGGTACTGATCTTAAAAAACATAGTGCCAAAATTGCTTGGGATAAGGTTTGCAGCCCTAAAAATGAGGGTGGCCTTGGCTTCAAATCTTTAGACATTTGGAATAGGGCTGCCATTGCTAGGCATATCCGGTTCTTGTTTTTTGAAGGTGAGAAATCTATGTGGTGCCAATGGGTGAAATCCTACTTACTGAAAGGCAAGAGTTTCTGGAAAGTCAGGGTCCCTAATGACGCTTCCTGGGTCTGGAGGAAGATTTTATCTCTTAGGGATACTGTGTCTCCTCTTATCCTGCATAACATTGGTAGGGGTAACTCTACTTTTTTATGGCATGATAATTGGCACCTCCTTGGTCCCTTTTGGATAAGTATGGTGATAGAGTCTTGTATGATTCTCGTCTCAACAGTGAGGCTAAAGTCAGTCAGATTGTTGATGGGAATTCCTGGAAATGGCCTATTCCTAATTCTTCAGAAATAGGAAGATTTGTTCTCATACCCCGATGAGTCGCACCCTAATTCTTCTGGGAATGACCAACCTTTTTGACAATTAAGCTCTGATGGTGATTTTTGCATTAACTTAGCCTGGAATCACTGGAGGAGCAAATTTGATGTTGTGGCCTGGCACACGCTTCTTCGGGGGCCTCATATGATTCCTAAGGTCAGTTTTATTGTTTGGATGGCTATTCATGAAAGATTAAATACTGGGGATCGTTTGCAATAGTTTGACTTGTTCCCTAATCCAAGCTTCCCTTTCTGTCAATACCATGCTGAGAGCCATTCCCGTTTATTCTTTAACTGTATCTTTGCTTCTAGAATTTGGAAAGCTCTTAAAGCTAATTGCAATGTAAATTGGGCCTAATCTCCAATGGCCTCATGTTCTAACCTTTGTCACCAAAGAGACCAAGGGCAAATCATTGCGTTCTATAATCCTTAAGCTTACTTTACTTTGCTCTATTTACCAAATTTGGCTTGAAAGGAATAATAGAATCTTTAATAAGGAACACAAACCTAAAGAGGTGGTTACTAACTCAATTGTTCATATGATTAGAGGTAGACTTCTATCTATCACCAATTTGCCTAGATCTACAGGGGATAGCTGGTACATTGCTCAGTGGAATCTGCCCAACACAATCTTGAAGCCCCAATCTCCAGGAATGGGAAGGCTTCTAAGTGGTGTGAGTTCCCCCCCCCCCTTTTTGAGTGAATAAGACATAAGATAAAAAACAGAGAATTACATAGCTACAAGGGGCATACCCCAGGACCTATCTAAAAACTATACAAGAACGAAAGGAGGAACCAAAAAAAACCAGCCCAGCAAAAACAAAACCAGAGCAAACAAGGAACAAAAACAGCTGAGTTGGTGTGAGTGGTGTGAGTTCACCATAAGAAGGTTGAGTGAAGGAGAGCAATTTAGAGTGTTTATCTAACTGTTTTTTACTTTGTGCAGTGGCAAGTGGAGCTAAATAGAGTGCCTAAGTTGAGGGTTGAGTGTTGTGAGAAAATATTCAAAGATTGACTGGTGAGATAATAGAATGTGAAATGAACTTCTTATGTTCGAGCTATTTATGTATTACTATTCACTGAGCCCGGCTCACTCTCTATTATGTTTGTTTCTGTAGGTCACCAATCAGGTGGTCACTCCTAGCCAAGACGCCCGCTTTCTTTTGTCAACCTTCGTATGTCCAGGCACTGTATAAGCCATTTATTTTGTCAAGTTATTAAGATGTTGACTTGCTTATGGGTGTCCCTCTAAGGTTGTTGTATATACTTTCATGTTCGTTTTTTTTTTTTTGTATACGCCCAATCATGGGGCTGGCATTGTAAATGTGTATGTATATGCTCTGGGTTATAGTTGGAACTTTATCTATCCACTATAATGCATGTGATGAATGAGATCCTGGCATGTAGAAGTAGCTCAATGGAGTTTATTTGTTTCATTATTTCCATTTTTTTCGTGCTTCCGATAAGGCCCCATATGTTATGTTACCAGGTTACATGTCCGTTTCTGAATAGGTCATGCCTAAACTTTTAGGGGCGGGTTTGGGGCGTGACAATGGACCTCTAGGACATTCATTTATTTTGTTTTAGATTGTTATGTCAAGTTTGTACATTTTTCTTTTTATTTTTATTGAGGTTCGTTTAGGATTGTTTTGATATGTTGGCTGTTTATATCCCATAAGTTTGGATGGTATTGATTACGGTTGGTTGTGCCATTTATACATGTGGCATGTCACTGGATTGAGTTTTGGTTATTTATTACTGGACTATTGTACAGTTGTTCAATGTGATTATGGATTCATGTTTAGGCTTATGTGTGCCTTGGGCTAAGGCCCTATAGGCCACGGCCGGTCATACTCGGTTTGTGGTGTGGTGTTTTATGATTATTATGTTAATATTCATCTTCTTGGGAGTTGTAAGAATGGTTTTTGGCAGGAACTATGCAATTTTGGGGACGAAATTTTTTAAGGGGGGTAGGCTGTAATAGATGACTTTGGGTGACCGCTCGAGCGAAGAATTGTTACTCCTAATATCTCACAGGTTTACGGGTGAGATCGCTTGAGCGAAGGAGTTGTAGCTCGAGCGTAAAATGTGAGCTCCCACTATTTTCACTCTAGCTCTTCAAAACTTCTGAGACTTTGTTTTTGTCACTCAAGCGGTGGATAGTTCGCTCGAGTGGTCCTTTAGTATTTTGGAACTTTGCTCGAGCGATGGAAGTCTCGCTCTTTCATCGCTCGAGCGGTCACGTCGGGACAGCAGACTTTAAAACACGAACTGAACTCATTTTAAACCCACTTTTCATCCCTTTTCTCTCATTTTCCCCCCTTTTTTTTTCTTGAAAAACCTAGTTAAGAAACTCTAGATTTCATCAAGATAAAGCAAGAATCCATTTTAGCTACTTTATTAAAGATGTTACCCTCGTCAAAAGCTACATTTTTAAACGATTAGATCGTGGTATTTCAAGAGCTCATCGGGTTGACCTTCATCTTTTCTTATGCAACCTTGAGGTAGGAATATCTTCACCTTTGTATATCCACATTTTGGTTTAAATGTACATGAATCTAAAGGTGTATGGGTTGTTAAGATGAATGTATATATATATATATATGGGTTGTATATATAGAAATGCTTTATGAAATTGATGATGGATTATGATATTAACTATGAAATAATGTGTAAATATACTTGAATCAAGGGAAAGAAATGAGTGGAAGGAGAAGCCCCAATTCTCCTGTGAACCCTAGGGGTTTGTTCTTGATTTTGGGTTGAATGGATTTGAATGTGTAAAAATTGGGAAATAGTCTCCAAACGGGAACAGTGGTCTACAACCACGAAAAGTAGCCTACGGCCACTGAAAGATGGTCTACGAAACTTCTCCCTCCCTTCAGGGAGAGAAAACAGAACCTGCTTCGCAAATCGAGGCAAAGCACAAAAGAGTCCCGAGGTCCGGAGGTAAGGCTCTCAGCCAAAACTCAGTAACATCAGAACGAGCACGACATGCGCAATCACCGGTGGTGTTAAAGGCCAAGAACAAACACCCTCTCTAAGCCTAGAATGTAGAGATATAGAGAGATATATGTGATTTTCCTTAGACAAACTTTTTTCAACATCTCTAAAGGAGAGGGAGGCCCTCCCTTATAGAGAAACAAGCGAGTTCAAGCTTCTTGGAGAAGCTAGAGCAAAAGGTTCAAGCTTCTTAGAGAAGCTAGAGCAAAGGTTCAAAAGTTTAAAGCTTCTTGGAGAAGCTAGAGCAAAGGGTTCAAGCTTCTTGGAGAAGCTAGAGCAAAGGTTCAGATGGTTGAAGCTTCCTCAAGAAGCTAAAACGAAGGTTCAAAAGGGTCAAGCTTCCTCAAGAAGCTAAAACGAAGGTTCAAAAGGTTCAAGCTGTCCAAAAACCGTGCCAAAAGGAGAAAGTTAAGCGGTCCCGAACCGAGGCGCACCATTGACGGCTCCGAAAACCGAAAAATAGTCTCCAAACGGGAACAGTGGTCTACGACCACGAAAAGTAGCCTACGGCCATTGAGAGATGGTCTACGAAACTTCTCCCTTCTTGGGAGAGAAAATGTAACTCAGTTCGCAAATCGAGGCAAAGCACAAAAGAGCCCCGAGGTCCGGAGGTAAGGCTCTGAGCCTAAACTCAGTAACCTCAGAACGAGCACAACATGCGCAATCACCGGTGGTGTTAAAGGCTAAGAACAAACACCCTCTCTAACCCTAGAATGTAGAGATATAGAGAGATATATGTGCTTTTCCTTAGACAAATTTTTTTCAACCTCTCTAAAGGAGAGGGAGGCCCTCTCTTATAGAGAAACAAGATGGTTCAAGCTTCTTGGAGAAGCTAGAGCAAAAGGTTCAAACTTCTTAGAGAAGCTAGAGCAAAGGTTCAAAAGTTTCAAGCTTCTTGGAGAAGCTAGAGCAAAGGGTTCAAGATTCTTGGACAGGCTAGAGCAAAGGTTCAAAAGGTTCAAGCTTCCTCAAGACGTTAAAACAAAGGTGCAAAAGGTTCAAGCTTCCTCAATAAGCTAAAAGGATGGTTCAAAAGGTTCAAGCTTCCTCAAGAAGCCAAAACAAGGGTTCAAAAGTTTCAAGCTCCCTCAAGAAGCTAAAACGAAGTTTCAAAAGGTTCAAGCTCCCTCAAGAAGCTAAAACGAAGGTTCAAATGGTTCAAGCTCCCTCAGGAAACTAAAACGAAGGTTCAGAAGGCTCAACCTCGTCAAGAAGCTAAAACCAGGGTTTAAAAGGCTCAAGCTTCCTCGGAGAAGCTAGAGCAAAGGTTCAAAAGGTTCAAGCTTCCTCAAGATGCTAAAACGAAGGTTCAAAAGGTTCAAGCTTCCTGAAGAAGCTAAAACGAAGGTTGAAAAGTTCAAAATTTCAAGCTTCCTCAGGAAGCCAAAACAGCGGTTGAAAAGGTTCAAGCTCCCTCAAGAGGCTAAAACGAAGGTTCAAAAGATTCAAGCTCCCTCAAGAAGCTAAAACGAAGGTTCAAAAGGTTCAAGCTCCCTCAGGAAGCTAAAACGAAGGTTCAACTTCGTCAAGAAGCTAAAACCAGGGTTCAAAAGGTTCAACCTCCCTCAAGAAGCTAAAACGAAGGTTCAAAAGGTCCAAGCGCCCTCAAGAAACTAAAACCAAGGTTCAAAAGGTTCAAGCTCCCTCAAGAAGCTAAAACGAAGGTTCAGAAGGTTTAACTTCCTCAAGAAGCTAAAATAAGGGTTCAAAAGGTTCAAGCTTCCTCAAGAAGCTAAAACGAAGGTTCAAAAGGTTCAAGCTATCCAAAAACCGTGCCAAGTGTAGAAAGTTAAGCGGTCCCGAACCGGGGCGCACGACCGACGGCTCCAAACACCGAAAAATGGTCTCCAAACAGGAACAGTGGGCTACGACCACGAAAAGTAGCCTACGGCCACTGAGAGATGGTCTACGAAACCTCTCCCTCCCTTCGAGGAGAGAAAACAGAACCTGATTCGCAAATCGAGGCAAAGCAGAAAAGAGTCCCGAGGTCTGGAGGTAAGGCTCTCAGCCGAAACTTCGTAACATCAGAACGAGCACAACATGCGCAATCATCGGTGGTGTTAAAGGCCAAGAACAAACACCCTCTCTAAGCCTAGAATGTAGAGATATAGAGAGATATAGGTGCTTTTCCTTCGACAAATTTTTTTCAACCTCTCTAAAGGAGAGGGAGGCCCTCCCTTATAGAGAAACAAGAGGGTTCAAGCTTCTTGGAGAAGCTAGAGCAAAAGGTTCAAGCTTCTTAGAGAAGCTAGAGCAAAGGTTGAAAAGTTTAAAGCTTCTTGGAGAAGCTAGAGCAAAGGGTTCAAGCTTCTTGGAGAAGCTAGAGCAAAGGTTCAAAAGGTTCAAGCTTCCTCAAGAAGCTAAAACGAAGGTTCAAAAGGGTCAAGCTTCCTCAAGAAGCTAAAACGAAGGTTCAAAAGGTTCAAGCTTCCTCAAGAAGCCAAAACAAGGGTTCAAAAGGTTCAAGCTCCCTCAAGAAGCTAAAACGAAGGTTCAAATGGTTCAAGCTCCCTCAAGAAAATAAAACGAAGGTTCAGAAGGATCAACTTCCACAAGAAGCTAAAACCAGGGTTCAAAAGGTTTAGGCTTCCTTGGAGAACCTAGAGGAAAGGTTCAAAACGTTCAAGCTTCCTCAAGAAGCTAAAATGAAGGTTCAAAAGGTTCAGGCTTCCTCAAGAAGCTAAAACGAAGGTTGAAAAGTTCAAAATTTCAAGCTTTCTCAAGAAGCCAAAACAGGGGTTCAAAAGGTTCAAGCTCCCTCAAAAGGTTAAAACGAAGGTTCAAAAGGTTCAAGCTCCCTCAAGAAGCTAAAACGAAGGTTCAAACGGTTCAGGCTCCCTCAGGAAGCTAAAACGAAGGTTCAGAAGGTTCAACTTCGTCAAGAAGCTAAAACCAGGGTTCAAAAGGTTCAGGCTCCCTCAAGAAGCTAAAACAAAGGTTCAAAAGGTCCAAGCGCCCTCAAGAAGCTAAAACGAAGGTTCAAAAGGTTCAAGCTCCCTCAAGAAGCTAAAACGAAGGTTCAGAAGGTTTAACTTCCTCATGAAGCTAAAATAAGGGTTCAAAAGGTTCAAGCTTCCTCAAGAAGCTAAAACGAAGGTTCAAAAGGTTCAAGCTGTCCAAAAACCGTGCCAAATGGGGAAAATTAAGTCGTCCCGAACCGAGGCGCACGACCGACGGCTCCGAAAATCGGAAAATGGTCCCCAAACAGGAACAGTGGTCTACGACGACGAGAAATAGCCTACGGCCACTGAGAGATGGTCTACGAAACCTCTCCCTTCCTTCGGGGAGAGAAAACAGAACCTAGTTCGCAAATCGAGGCATAGCACAAAAGAGTCCCGAGGTTTGGAGGTAACGCTCTCAGCCGAAACTCCGTAACCTCAGAACGAGCACAACATGCGCAATCACTGGTGATGTTAAAGGCCAAGAACAAACACCCTCTCTAAGCCTAGAATGTAGAGATATAGAGAGATAGATGTGCTTTTCCTTCGACAAATTTTTTTCAGCCTCTCTAAACGAGAGGGTGGCTCTCTCTTATAGAGAAACAAGAGGGTTCAAGCTTCTTGGAGAAGCTAGAGCAAAATGTTCAAGCTTCTTAGAGAAGCTAGAGCAAAGGTTCAAATGTTTCAAGCTTCTTGGAGAGGCTAGAGCAAAGGGTTCAAGATTCTTGGAGAAGCTAGAGCAAAGGTTCAAAAGGTTCAAGCTTCCTCAAGAAGCTAAAACAAAGGTTCAAAAGGGTCAAGCTTCCTCAAGAAGGTAAAACGAAGGTTCAAAAGGGTCAAGCTCCCTCAAGAAGCTAAAACGAAGGTTCAAAAGGTGCAAGCTCCCTTAGGAAACTAAAACGAAGGTTCAGAAGGTTCAACTTCCTCAAGAAGCTAAAATCAGGGTTCAAAAGGTTCAAGCTTCCTCGGAGATGCTAGAGCAAAGGTTCAAAAGGTTCAAGCTTCCTCAAGAAGCTAAAACGAAGGTTAAAAGGTTTAAAATTTCAAGCTTCCTCAAGAAGCCAAAACAGGGGTTCGAAAGGTTCAAGCTCCCTCAAGAGGCTAAAACGACCGTTCAAAAGGTTCAAGCTCTCTCAAGAAGCTAAATCGAAGGTTCAAAAGGTTCAGGCTCCCTCAGGAAGCTAAAACGAAGGTTCAGAAGGTTCAACTTCGTGAAGAATAAATCCAGGGTTCAAAAGATTCAAGCTCCCTCAAGAAGCTAAAACGAAGGTTCAAAAGGTCCAAGCGCCCTCAAGAAGCTAAAACCAAGGTTCACAAGGTTCAAGCTCCCTCAAGAAGCTAAAACGAAGGTTCATAAGGTTTAACTTCCTCAAGAAGCTAAAATAGGGGTTCAAAAGGTTCAAGCTGTCCAGAAACCGTGCCAAACGAAGAAAGTTAAGCGGTCCTGAACTGAGGCGCACGACCGACGGCTCCGAAAACCGAAAAATGGTCTCCAAATGGGAACAGTGGTCTACGACCACGAAATGTCACCTACGGCCACTGAGAGATGGTCTACGAAACCTCTCCCTCCTTTCGGGGAGAGAAAACGGAACCTGGTTCGCAAATCGAGGCAAAGCACAAAAGGGTCCCGAGGTATGGAGGTAAGGCTCTCAGCCGAAACTCCGTAACCTCAGAACGAGGACAACATGCGCAATCACCGGTGGTGTTAAAGGCCAAGAACAAACACCCTCTCTAAGCCTAGAATGTAGAGATATAGAGAGATATATATGTGCTTTTCCTTAGACAAATTTTTTTCAACCTCTCTAAAGGAGAGGGTGGCCCTCTCTTATAGAGAAACAAGAGGGTTCAAGCTTCTTGGAGAAGCTAGAGCAAAAGGTTCAAGCTTGTTAGAGAAGCTAGAGCAAAGGTTCAAAAGTTTCAAGCTTGTTGGAGAAGCTAGAGCAAAGGGTTCAAGCTTCTTGGAGAAGCTAGAGCAAAGGTTCAAAAGGTTCAAGCTTCCTCAAGAAGCTAAAACGAAGGTTCAAAAGGTTCAAGCTTCCTCAAGAAGCTAAAACGAAGGTTGAAAAGGTTCAAGCTTCCTCAAGAAGCCAAAACAAGGGTTCAAAAGGTTCAAGCTCCCTCAAGAAGCTAAAACGAAGGTTCAAAAGGTTCAAGCTCCCTCAAGAAGCTAAAATGAAGGTTCAAAAGGTTCAAGCTCCCTCAGGAAACTAAAACGAAGGTTCAGAAGGTTCAACTTCCTCAAGAAGCTAAAACCAGGGTTCAAAAGGTACATGCTTCCTCGGAGAAGCTAGAGCAAAGGTTCAAAAGGTTCAGGCTTCCTCAAGAAGCTGAAACGAATGTTCAAAAGGTTCAAAGGTTCAAGCTTCCTCAAGAAGCTAAAAGAAGGTTCAAAAGGCTCAAGCTTCCTCAAGATGCTAAAACCAAGGTTCAAAAGGTTCAAGCTCCCTCAAGAGGCTAAAACGAAGGTTCAGAAGTTTTAACTTCCTCAAGAAGCTAAAATAAGGGTTCGAAAGGTTCAAGCTTCCTAAATGTTCAAGAACCTTTTGAACCTTCGTGTTAGCTTCTTGTGGAAGCTTGAACCTTTTCAACCATCATTTTAGCTTCTTGAGGAAGCTTGAACCTTTTGAACCTTCGTTTTACCTTCTTGAGGAAGCTTGAACCTTTTAAACCCGTGTTTTAGCTTCTTGAGCAAGTTGAACCTTCTAAACCTTCGTTTTAGCTTCTTGAGAGAGCTTGAACCTTTTGAACCTTCGTTCTAGCTCCTTGAGGGAGCTTGAACCTTTTGAACCCTTGTTTTGACCTCTTCAGGAAGCTTGAACCTTCTGAACCTTCGTTTTAGCTTCTTGAGGAAGCGTGAACCTTTTGGACCTTCGTTTTAGCTTCTTGTGGAAGCTTAAACCTTTTGAACCTTTGCTCTAGCTTCTCCAAGAAGGTTGAACCCTTGGCTCTAGCTTCTCAAAGAAGCTTGAAGCTTTTGAACCATTGCTCTAGCTTCTCCAAGAAGCTTGAACCCTCTTGTTTTTCTATGAGAGTGGGCCTCCCTCTCCTTTAGAGAGGTTGAAAAAAATTTGTCTAAGGAAAAGCACATATATCTCTCCATATCTCTACATTATAGGCTTAGAGAGGGTGTTTGTTCTTGGCCTTTAACACCACACCTCATAGCCACACACCTCCACCATTGATCTAAGGTTCTTCGAGGGTCTTGAGAGGTCTCAAAGAGCTTGTTTTTGGTCCAAGAAGCTGCTGGTTTTGCTGAACCTAAAAGGGTAACACACTATTCCCTCTTTTTAGCATTAGTTTGATCCATCTCTTAGGCTTACTTGCAAGCAAATTTGACCTTCGGTGTAAACTGAAAAAAGTCATATTTTGAGGCCCTTAACATGTTTGTTAAAGATCATTTTTCTGTTGGGGGTCATCTACCCCCTTGCATGCTTCATTTTACCTTGTTTTGAGCCATGCCTTAGAGCATATGTGTTGGCCTTTGTTTGGCCTTTTAGCCACTGAAATCCAGTGGATTTTCAGTGGCTAGCATCCTATTTTGAGTGCCAAAATCAGAGAGGGGTGACCCTCGTTCTCCTTGTTTTGTTTTCTAGCGTTTTTGGCCTTACAAAGGAGCCCTTATTTGCATGCTTCCAAGCCATGTTTCAGGCCACTTTTGATGAGTTTTAGGAACTGCATAGGCTCATTGCTCTTGCATTTTGCCCTCGCCTTCGAGCACATATCTTCGTTATCTTGCATGCTTTTGTCTAAGTCTTCGGCCTTGTCAAAAATGGGTCGTCTCCGGGCTTGGACATTCACTCCCGTCACTTATGACTTTGGAGTTCGGTCAAAGAGGGGTAACTGTACACACCCCATTTTTGATCGACCTTAAGACTCAGACGTCATCGATTGAGCGCTCGGTGATTGCGCATGTTGTGCTCGTTCTGAGGTTATGGAGTTTCGGCTGAGAGCCTTACCTCCGGACCTCGGGACTCTTTTGTGCTTTGCCTCGATTTGCGAACCAGGTTCTGTTTTCTCTTTCCGAAGGGTGAGAGAGGTCTCACAGATCATCTCCCAGTGGCCGTAGGCTACTTTTCGTGGCCGTAGACCACTGTTCCCGTTTGGAGACCAGTTTTTGATTTTCAGAGCCGTCGGCCGTGCGCCTCGGTTCGGGACCGCTTAACTCTCTCCGTTTGGCACGGTTTTTGGACAGCTTGAACCTTTTGAACCTTCGTTTTAGCTTCTTGAGGGAGCTTGAATCTTTTGAACCTTCGTTTTAGCTTTTTGAGGGAGCTTGAACCTTTTGAACCTTCGTTTTAGCTTCTTGAGGAAGCTTGAACCTTTTGAACCCTTATTTTAGCTTCTTGAGGAAGTTGAGCCTTCTGAACCTTCGTTTTAACTTCTTGAGGGAGCTGTAACACGCCCGCGGGGGACCTCGCGCTAGTTACAGTTCGGACTCGATTTGTGTCACGGTTCGTAATCTGAACCAAAGAGTCCAAATCCGGCAAATCGTTTTGAGAAAACAGATTTTTGAAAAAGAAGTGCCAAACATGGACTGCTTTTCCAGATACAGAGTCGCCACCTAAATATTTTTTAATGGGAAAATTTAGGAAACCCTGACTCGGTGCCAAAGGCCACGTGTCCGTCATCACCAAAGTTGCCTCGGCTCGGGAGCTTGGGTACGATTGGGGAAGGTCAGCTATGAGCACCCCCTCTCACCCGGTCCGAAGACCGGCCTCTACTAACCATGATATCCAATTTTGAAAACATTATATGTTCTTATTCCGGTTATTAACCTAGAATTACTATGTTATGTGCGCAGCAAACAAGTATAGACTAGATTGTCTAATTTGGAAATAAGCATTGCATATCCGTTTATCTTGAAAAACACTTTGGAATTTGCTACTCGCAAGTAGGCTAAAACACGGATTTCAACGAGTTTTTCCAACTCAGACAATCCAACCTTCTCCCACAGGCAATCAAACAGTTTATCTCACATAAGCATCTAGCCACATGGTAAGCATGCTGTCATGATAGCATTCACACACATGTGATATGCTAAAGCACAAAAATACTTCCATTGTACTCCGTGCCAAAACAATAAACTAGTTAGCAAATATGCATGGTCCTAGTTCATGTTAAGTTTGACTAATGGTTACAGGATGCAATTAGAGTAGGGTCGGCTAACCTAAACATGACATGTGAAATGCAATCAATTGATGCACGTATTCAATTTGGAATTGAAGTATAAATGCAGTTAGCATGATGCGCCGAGCCCGGTGCATGCAAGACAAATGTATGGATGCACGCATGCATAGCATGAGGTATGCTAAAATAAATATGCCCTAGTACTAACCATTGAAAGCAGGTAAGTAAAAGGGAAGAAAGAAGTGGGGTTTGGAAGACATGCACACACACGCACCCACACTTATTATAGATTTACCCTCGCCCGGAGGGACCAAAAGAATAATACAAATTAACTAACTACGAGCTAATTAATTATTACAAATTACCTAATTAGTTAACAAACTAACTAAGCTAGGAAAGACAGTAAACCGACTCGGGAAGAGTGTCCAATGCAATGCATGCTCCGGTCCTGCTCGGAAGCGCACTGCCATACATAGACTGCCTCTGTTTTCCCTGCTCTGCCCCTCTAAAGACTGCCAAAGTCTCTTAATTGCTTCCCTGGACATTGAGGAACACCACCGGCTGAGTAGAATTGCCACCAGCAGTGGGATGTGGTCATCGGTTGTTAATGAGTCCATCGGCCACCAATTGATTGCCGGTCGGCACTCTGCGCAGTCGATCGGCAAGAAATTCCTGCAGAACCTGTTTGACAGTAGCAGAGGACAGAGCCTTGCATGGCAATGCAATTCAAGCCATATATGCACCAACCAAGCCCCTTGTCATGTATATGACTCAAAGGGACATGGTCCTTAGTTCTCGGACCACCAATCGCCAAGCGCATTTCCATGCGTGATGGCCCAAGGGACCAAGTGTGCACATTTTGATGTCAAATGCAATGCAAACCACATAATCACATAAGAGGGCCAACCTCTATCATACTCATTTCAAGAGGCCAAGCATGTACAATGCAATGCAATTTCTAAGCATGTGAGTATGCGAGCTACCATGCAACATAGACAATGCAATGTAAGAATGCAAGTATGCAAACACACATGCAAGACAAGCATGCAAACTAAGCAAAGGGGTGGACTTAAACATGACTTGGGCAGCCCCAAGTAGGCCCAAGACAGTGGTCAAAATGCAAAGGAAATGAGGCCAAACACACATACATACATGCACATGTTAAGGCCTAAATACTTAAGCATCAAAGGACATCTTTTAAGCACACTTAAAAGGGAACAATCATGGACACATGGCATGCATTAAGCTCTGAAAATCATGCAAGAACATGGTGCCAAACCAAGCAAACAAGATAGGCTAAACATGCAATAAATGGCCCAAGCATTCGAGGCAAGCCAATGAAGTATTGAACTACACTTAGCAAGACCTAACATGGCATGAATTTAATGGCCAAAAAATGAGTTTTAGCACATAAAACAAAGCCCAAAAGACCACTTAGATGGCATCTAGGTGGCTTGAATTCAAAAGCATGCACAAATGCACTTTCAAGGAGCATACAACACAAGCTCATGAGGCATCAAAGAGGCATCCAAGGTAAGCATACAAGCATGCTAAGGGGACTAAAATGATGCTGTAGATGGTGCCAAACCATTAAAATAAAGCAAGCAATGCATGCTACACACTCACACACTTAAGGCCAACTAGCCAAAATGCAAAGGAGCTATGCAAAGCATGCTAAAGCCGACCCAAACAACTAAGGACAGACCTTAAACATGGAAAAATAAGCACAAAAGCATCACAAGACCAAACCTAAAGCATGCTAGAACAATGGTTTACAACCTAAAACATGTTAAGGCCTAAACATGGTATTACAAGGTAGGTATGCTAAGCATGCATGGTGTACCAAAACCAACTTAAAACCATGTTATATTATGACAATATAAGCATAAAAAACAGCCAAGGCATGATCAACAAACCCTCAAACATGGTGCTCCCTCAAGAGGCCAAAAATGGTCCTTTTCAAGGACAACAAGGAGAGGGGGTGGCCCTCTCCTTCTTGGGACTTCAAGGCACCATCCTTACCACTAAAATCCCTCAAGATTTCAGTGGTGAGGAGGCCCAAACACCACAGTCCCGAAGTTCACTCAAAATAGCACAAAATGGAACCCCTCAAGGCTTAGGAGGGGTCAAACACCTCCAAACCACAAAACACTTTAAACAAACTATTTAGAGGGCCCAAAAATAGAACTTTTTTATGTTATACACTAAGCACAAAAATAGTTCTAAGATAGGCAAAAATAGAATGCAAGAAAGGGGTAAAAAGGGGTAAGATTATTACCCTTGAAGAACCCCTTCAACAATGATGAACCAGCCCCTTCTTGAGCTCCAAATCAGCTTCAAAGCTCCAAAAATAGGCCTCAAGAACCTCAGTTCCAAGAGGATAGTGTGATGGTAGGTGTTTGTGTGCAATCCTAAGGCTAAAACACACACTAGAACACACAAGAGAGATATAGAGATAGGAAATATGTATAAACCCTAACCCTAATCCAAAGCTTCTCTCACAATGCTCTCTAACCAAAATCTCTAACCCTAAGGCCAAGAGAGAAGGGCTCCTCTTATAGAGGAGCCAATCTTGTAAAGCTTACCAAGGAAGCTAACAAGAAGGCTATCCCTCCATACACGTGTATGGAGGGGAACAAAATGCAGGACAGCTGTTTTAAAATATCTGCAAAAGCAGATGAACAGTACTCGGCTGCTCAAAAATGCCATTTTGACAAAATGGACTGCCGACCGGCAACAAAGAATGCCGACTGGCAATAAACATTGCCGATGGCAACAAAATACTAGCCGGTGGCCTCTAGCCATGGCCGGTGATGTGTGGGGATGCCTCACAAGGCATTCCCTGCCCCTCCAAGGAAAAACACAAGTGCTTGGTGCAAAACCAGACACTAAATAGTTGAGTTCGGAGATCCTGAGGAAAGGCGCGTAGCCGAGACCTCCGGGAACTCCAAACGAACACAAGCATGGATGATCACTGGGTGTTCAAACGGTGACGTCCAAGTCTTGAGGACGGTCAAAAATGGGGTGTCTACAGGAGCTTGAACCTTTTGAACTTTCGTTTTAGCTTCTTAAGGGAGCTTGAACCTTTTGAACCTTCGTTTTAGCTTCTTGAGGGAGCTTGAACCTTTAGAACCCTTGTTTTGGCTTCTTCAGGAACCTTGAACCCTCTGAACCTACCTTTTAGCTTCTTGAGGAAGCTTGAACCTTTTGAACCTTTGTTTTACGTTATTGAGGAAGCTTGAACCTTTTGAAGCTTTGCTCTAGCTTCTCAAAGAAGCTTGAACCCTTTCCCTCTAGCTTCTCCAAGAAGCTTGAACCTTTTGAACCTCTGCTCTAGCTTCTCCAAGAAGCGTGAACCCTCTTGTTTCCCTCTAAGAGAGGGCCTCCCCCTCCTTTAGGGAGTTTGAAAAAAATTTGTCTAAGGAAAAGTACGTATATCTCTCTATATCTGTACATTCTAGGCTTAGAGAGGGTATTTGTTCTTGGACTTTAACACCACACCTCATTGCCACACACCTCCACCATTGATCTAAGGTTCTTGGAGGGTCTTGAGAGGTCTCAAAGAGCTGGTTTTTGGTCCAAGAATCTGCTGGTTTTGCTAAAGCTACAAGGGTAACACACTATTCCCTCTTTTTAGCATTATTTTGATCCATCTATTAGCCTTACTTGCAAGCATATTTGAGCTTCGGTGTAATATCAAAAAAGTCTTATTTTGAGACGCTTAACATGTTTGTTTCAGATCATTTTTCTGTTGGGGGTCATCTACCCCCTTGCATGCTCCATTTTACCTTGTTCTGAGCCATGCCTTAGAGCATTTGTGTTGGCCTTTGTTTGGCCTTTTAGCCACTGAAATCCAGCGGATTTTCAGTGGCTAGCATCTTGCTTTGAGTGCCAAAATCGAGATGGGTGACCCTTGTTCTCCTTGTTTTGTTTTCTAGCACTTTTGGCCTTACAAAGGCCCTTATTTGCATGCTTCCAAGCCATGTTTCGTAATTTTGGTGAGTTTTTGAACCTGCATAGGCTCATTGTTTTTGCATTTTGCCCCCGCCTTCGAGCACATATCTTTGTTAACTTGCATGCTTTTGTCTAGGTCTTCGGCCTTGTCAAAAATGGGTCGTCTCCGGACTATGACATTCACTCCCGTCACTTAACCTTTGCTCTAGCTTCTCCAAGAAGCTTGAACCCTCTTGTTTCTCTATAAGAGAGGGCCTCCCTCTCCTTTAGAGAGGTTGAAAAAAATTTGTCTAAGGGAAAGCACATATATCTCTCTATATCCCTACATTCTAGGTTTAGAGAGGGTGTTTGTTCTTGGCCTTTAACACCACACCTCATAGCCACACACCTCCACCATTGATCTAAGGTTCATGGAGGGTCTTGAGAGGTCTCAAAGGGCTGGTTTTTGGTCCAAGAAGCTGCTGGTTTTGCTGAAGCAACAAGGGTAACACACTATTCCCTCTTTTTAGCATTATTTTGATCCATCTCTTAGCCTTACTTGACAGCATATTTGAGCTTCGGTGTAAACTGAAAAAAGTCTTATTTTGAGGCCCATAACAAGTTTGTTAAAGATCTTTTTTCTGTTGGGTGTCATCTACCCCCTTGCATGCTTCATTTTACCTTGTTTTGAGCCAAGCCAAGCTTGAACCTTTTGAACCTTTTCTCTAGCTTCTCCAAGAAGCTTGAACCTTTGCTATAGCTTCTCCAAGAAGCTTGAACCCTCTTGTTTATCTATAAGAGAGCGCCTCAGTTCGGGACCGCTTAACTTTCTCCGTTTGGCACGGTTTTTGTACAACTTGAACCTTTTGAACCTTCGTTTTGGCTTCTTGAGGGAGCTTGAACCTTTTGAACTTTCGTTTTACCTTCTTGAGGAAGCTTGAACCTTTTGAACCCTGGTTTTAGCTTTTTGAGGAACCTTAAACCTTCTGAACCTTCGTTTTAGCTTCCTGAGGGACTTTGAACCTTTTGAACGTTCATTTTAGCTTCTTAAGGGAGCTTCAACCTTTTGAACGTTCATTTTAGCTTCTTAAGGGAGCTTGAACCTTTTGAACCTTCATTTTAGCTTCTTGAGGGAGCTTGAACCTTTTGAACCCTTGTTTTGGCATCTTGAGGAAGCCTGAACCTTCTGAACCTTCATTTTAGCGTCTTGAGGAAGCTTGAACCTTTTGAACCATTGCTCTAGCTTCTTCGAGAAGCTTGAACCCTTTGCTCTAGCTTCTTCAAGAAGCTTGGACCTTTTGAACCTTTGCTGTAGCTTCTCCAAGAAGCTTGAACCTTTGCTCAAGCTTCTTAGAAGCTTGAACCCTCTTGTTTTTCTATAAGAGAGGACCTCCCTTTCCTTTAGAGAGGTTAAAAAAAATTTGTCTAAGGAAAAGCACATATATCTCTCTATATCTCTACATTCTAGGCTTAGAGAGGGTGTTTGTTCTTGGCCTTTAACACCACACCTCATAGCCACACACCTCCACCATTGATCTAAGGTTCTTGGAGGGTCTTGAGAGGTCTCGTAGACTATCTCTTAGTGGTCCAAGAAGTTCTTGGTGGTTTTCTTGGAGACCTACAAGGGTAACACACTAATCCCTCTTTTTAGCATTATTTTGATCCATCTCTTAGCCTTACTTGAACCATTTTGACCTTCGTTTTAACTTCTTGAGGAGCTTGAACCTTTGTTTAAGCTTTTAGCTTCTTGAGGAGCTTAAACCTTTTGAACCTTCGTTTTGGCTTGTTGAGTGAAGCTTGAACCTTAGAACCCTGGTTTTAGCTTCTTGAGGAAGTTGAACCTTCTGAACCTTCGTTTTAGCTTCTTGAGGGAGCTTGAACCTTTTGAACCTTCGTTTTAGCTTCTTGAGGGAGCTTGAACCTTTTGAGCCTTCGTTTTAGCTTCTTTAGGAAGTTTGAACCTTTTGAACCTTTCTTTTAGCTTCTTGAGGAAGTTTGAACCTTTTGAACCCTGGTTTTAGCTTCTTGAGGAAGTTCAACCTTCTGAACCTTCGTTTTAGCTTCCTGAGGGAGCTTGAACCTTTTGAACCATCACTTCAGCTTCTGGAGGGAGCTTGAACCTTTTTAACCTTCGTTTTAGCATCTTGAGGGTGCTTGAACCTTTTGAACCCTTCTTTTGGCTTCTTGAGGAAACTTGAACCTTCGTTTTAGCTTCTTGAGGAAGCTTGAACCTTTTGGACCTTCGTTTTAGATTCTTGACGAAGCTTGAACCTTTTGAACCTTTGCTCTAGCTTCTCCGAGAAGCTTGAACCCTTTGCTCTAGCTTCTCCAAGAAGCTTGAACCTTTTGAACCTTTGCTCTACCTTCTATAAGAAGCTTGAACCATTTGCTCTAGCTTCTCCAAGAAGCTTGAACCCCCTTGTTTCTCTATAAGTGAGGGCCTCCCTCTCCTTTAGAGAGGTTGAAAAAAATTTGTCAAAGGAAAAGCACATATATCTCTCTATATCTCTACATTCTAGGCTTAAAGAGGGTGTTTGTTCTTGGCCTTTAATACCACACCTCATAGCCACACACCTGCACCATTGATCTAAGATTCTTGGAGGGTCTTGAGAGGTCTCAAAGAGCTGGTTTTTGGTCCAAGAAGCTGCAGGCTTTGCTAAAGCTACAAGGTTAACACACTATTCCCTCTTTTTAGCATGATACTGATCCATCTCTTAGCCTTACTTGCAAGCATATTTGAGCTTCAGTGTAAACTGAAAAAAGTCTTATTTTGAGGCCCTTAACATGTTTGTTTGAGGTCATTTTTCTGTTGGGGGTCATCTACCCCCTTGCATGCTTCATTTTACCTTGTTTTGAGCCATGCCTTAGAGCATTTGTGTTGGCCTTTGTTTGGCCTTTTAGCCACTGAAATCCAGTGGATTATCAGTGGCTAGCATGCCGTTTTGAGTGCCAAAATTAGAGAGGGGTAACCCTCTCTCATCTTGTTTTGTTTTCTAGCATTTTTGACCTTACAATGGAGCCCCTATTTGGATGCTTGCAAGCCATGTTTCAGGCCATTTTTGGTGAGTTTTAGGACCTGCATGGGCTCATTGTTTTTGCATTTTGCCCTCGCCTTCGAGCACATATCTTCGTTATCTTGCATGCTTTTGTCTAAGTCATCGGCCTTGCCAAAAATGGGTCATCTCCGGGCTTTTACATTCACTCCCGTCACTAATGACTTTCGAGTTCTGTCAAAGAGGGGCAACTGTAGACACCCCATTTTTGACCGACCTTAAGGCTTAGACATCGTCGATTGAGCGCTCAGTGATTGCGCATGTTGTGCTCGTTCTGAGGTTACGGAGTTTCGGCTGAGAGCCTTACCTCCGGAGCTCGGGACTCATTTGTGCTTTGCCTCGATTTGCGAACCAAGTTTTGTTTTCTCTTCCCGAAGGGAGGGAGAGGTCTCGTAGACCAACTCTTAGTGGCCGTAGGCTACTATTCATGGTCGTAGACCACTGTTCCCGTTTGGAGACCAGGTTCCGATTTTCGGAGCCGTCGGCCATGCGCCTTGGTTCGGGAGTGCTTAAATTTCTCCGTTTGGCACGGTTTTTGGACAGCTTGAACCTTTTGAACCATCGTTTTAGCTTCTTGAGGGAGCTTGAACCTTTTGAACCTTTGTTTTAGCTTCCTGAGGAAGCTTGAACCTTTTGAACCCTTATTTTAGCTTCTTGAAGAAGCTTGAACCTTTTGAACCCTGGTTTAAGCTTCTAGAGGAAGTTGAAGCTTCTGAACCTTCGTTTTAGTTTCTTGAGGGAGCTTGAGCCTTTTGAACCTTCGTTTTAGCCTCTTGAGGGAGCTTGAACCTTTTGAACCTTTGTTTTAGCTTCTTGATGGAACTTGAACCTTTTGAACCCTTGTTTTGGCTTCTTGGGAAAGCTTGAACCTTCTGAACCTTTGTTTTAGGTTTTGAAAGAAGCTTGAACCTTTTGAACCTTCGTTTTAGCTTCTTGTGGAAGCTTAAACCTTTTGAACCTTTGCTCTAGCTTCTCCGAGAAGCTTGAACCCTTTGCTCTAGTTTCTCCAAGAAGCTTGAACCATTGCTCTACCTTCTCAAAGAAGCATGAACCTTTTGCTTTAGCTTCTCCAAAAAGGTTGAACCCCCTTGTTTCTCTATAAGAGTGGGCCTCCCTCTCCTTTAGAGTGGTTGAAAAAAATTTGTCTAAGGAAAAGCACATGTATCTCTCTACATCTCTACATTCTAAGCTTAGAGAGGGTGTTTGTTCTTGGCCTTTAACACCACACCTCATAGCCACACACCTCCACCATTGATCTAAGGCTCTTGGAGGGTCTTGACCATCCTCAAGACTTGGACGTCACCGTTTGAATACCCGGTGATCATCCATGTTTGTGTTCGTTTGGAGTTCCCGGAGGTCTCGGCTACGCGCCTTGCCTCAGGATCTCCGAACTTGACTGTTTAGTGTCTGGTTTTGCATCAAGCACTTGTGTTTTGCCTTGGAGGGGCAGGGAATGCCTTGTGAGGCATCCTCACACATCACCGGCCATGGCTAGAGGCCGCCGGCTGTTATTTTGTTGCCATTGGCAATGTTTATTGCCGATCGGCAGTCCACTTTGTCAAAATGGCATTTTTGAGCAGTCGACTACTGTTCATCTACTTTTGCAGATATTTTAAAATAGCTGTCCTGCATTTTGTTCCCCTCCATACATGTGTATGGAGGGATAGCCTTCTTGTTAGCTTCCTTGGTAAGCTTTACAAGATTGGCTCCTCTATAAGAGGAGCCCTTCTCTCTTGGCCTTAGGGTTAGAGATTTTGGTTAGAGAGCATTGTGAGAGAAGCTTTGGATTAGGGTTACTGTTTATACATATTTCCTATCTCTATATCTCTCTTGTGTGTTCTAGTGTGTGTTTTAGCCTTAGGATTGCACACAAACACCTACCATCACACTATCCTCTTGGAACTGAGGTTCTTGAGGCCTGTTTTTGGAGCTTTGAAGCTGATTTGGAGCTCAAGAAGGGGCTGGTTCATCATTGTTGAAGAGGTTCTTCAAGGGTAACAATCTTACCCCTTTTTACCCCTTTCTTGCATTCTATTTTTTCCTATCTTAGAACTATTTTTGTGCTTAGTGTATAACATAAAAAAGTTCTGTTTTTGGGCCCTCTAAATAGTTTGTTGAAATTGTTTTGTGGTTTGGAGGTGTTTGACCCCTCCTAAGCCTTGAGGGGTTCCATTTTGTGCTATTTTGAGTGAACTTCGGGACTGTGGTGTTTGGGCCTCCTCACCACTGAAATCTTGAGGGATTTCAATGGTAAGGATGGTGCCTTGAAGTCCCAAGAAGGAGGGGGCCACCCCCTCTCCTTATTGTCCTTGAAAAGGACCATTTTTGGCCTCTTGAGGGAGCACCATGTTTGAGGGTTTGTTGATCATGCCTTGGCTGTTTTTCATGCTTATATTGTCATAATATAACATGGTTTTAAGTTGGTTTTGGTACACCATGCATGCTTAGCATACCGACCTTGTAATACCATGTTTAGGCCTTATGTGAGATAAACTGTTTGATTGCCTGTGGGTGAAGGTTGGATTGTCTGAGTTGGAAAAACTCGTTGAAATCCGTGTTTTAGCCTACTTGCGAGTAGCAAATTCCAAAGTATTTTTCAAGACAAACGGATATGCAATGCTTATTTCCAAATTAGACAATCTAGTCTATACTTGTTTGTTGCGCGCATAACATAGTAATTCTAGGTTAATAACCGGAATAAGAACACATAATATTTTCAAAATTGGATATCATGGTTAGTAGAGGCCAGTCTTCGGATCGGGCGAGAGGGGGTGCTCATAGCTGACCTTCCCCAATCGTACCCAAGCTCCCGAGCCGAGGCAACTTTGGTGATGACAGACACATGGCCTTTGGCACCGAGTCAGGTTTTCCTAAATTTCTCCATTAAAAAATATTTAGGTGGCGACTCTGTATCTGAAAAAGCAGTCCATGTTTGGCACTTCTTTTTCAAAAATCTATTTTCTCAAAATGATTTGCCGAATTTGGACTCTTTGGTTCAGATTACGAACCGTGACACAAATCGAGTCCGAACTGTAAGTAACCCGTGAGTTCCCTCGCGGGCGTGTTACAGTTTCTGGTGACTCTGCTGAGGATTTTAGAGAGTTTGACTCGAACTCGTGATATCCTGTTTTGACTACATTTATGTGCTTCTTTGCATTGCATGTGCATCGGTGCGCCTAGGACACCGTGTTGGCCATCTGCTATTCCTGAGCAGTTTGTTGGAGGCTTGACTTTGTCAAAGCATGCCATAAGGCTGACCGATTGCGGGCTCTGCCAGTATGGGAACACAAACCCCGGTCTTACCGGGGCACCCTTTTTGACCATTCGACCTAGTGCATATTCGGAATCCATAGTGACCATTCCAAACTAGGACAGGTTGCTTACTCGATGTTAGGTTGTTTGAAGCCGATGTGTGCATAGTGAAACCCTAGCTCCTGACAAAATAGGACAGGGAAACCCTACCCCAACATAGGGGTGTATTGGCTCTCATTTATTTGCTATGTGCTTTTAGAGTGTATCTCTACAGGGAACGCACATATCAGTTTGCGAGTTTGAGTATCAGGCCTAAGGGCACCAGTATCAGTTTGCGAGGATCAGTTATGTCTGTGGATATTCGATTCAGTGTTTTGTGAAACAAAGGATTTCGGGGAAACGAGGATCGATGGTAGAGTACGCTTGTTCACCGCACTGTGTTTGATCCGTTTGGGCTGAAATGCTGCTTCTTTTTCCTTTCAGTTCAGAGAATTCTAGAATAGTCAGTGTTTCCCCCTTGCCGAGGCAAGACCTATGATGACGCAGAATTTAGAAGAGATCGTGGTTATGACAGCCGCGTTGGGTCAAGGAATCACTCCACAAAGTGAGACCAATATTGATATGCCGCATCTACCCAGGTCGCACGCTGCACATCCGGTTTGGACCCCTCAACTATATCAGGCTCGTGAGCCTACTACATTTGAACTGATGGGGATGATAGGTGATCTCCAGAGGTCCGTGGCAGATCTCGCCTATGGAATGTCTTCATCGCCACCAGCCGCACCATATGCCGGAGGTTTTGTACCCCAGGAACCCCCGCTGTTGGGACAGATCGTGATTGAACTTAACCAACCGGAGGTGGCCTCCAACTATAACAATGACATGTCAACGTCGACCCAAACCCTTGATCAGGCCGAGGCTAGAGGTAAAGATAAAATGAAGGCAGATGCCGACCCTATCGAACAACTGCTGTGGGTAGTCGAGGCTTTGAAAGCCGGGAGGATGAACAAGCAACAGATAGCTGCAGTTGCAACAAAAGCTGTGGAGGATGCTTTCCCCACTCCACCTGCGGGTAGTTCAAGCCAGTCAGAGAACCGGGGCGAGCCCCGTCATGCCAGAATAGTTCCTTCTGCTCCCAACCCTGCACCCGGGAAGGACCAGAAAGTTAAGGCAGTGCCTGCCGATCCGTTCGCTAGTGCGTCTAGCAAAAATGCTCAGACTTCAAAGTACCTGCCCCGAGGGCGCAGAGTCTTCCATGCTCTCTACATGCCATTGTCCAAGGCACTTCAGATCCTTGCCGAGAGAGGACACCTTAAACCCTTGGAGCCTCGGCCCCTCCTGAAGAATCTCCCTGCTACACATGATGCTGCTTTGTACTGCGCGTACCACCAACAAACTGGTCATGCTACCGATAATTGCTTCCGCCTCCGTCATGAGGTACATGATTTGATTGACAACGAGGTTATCCTCCCACCCACCTCAGCCAAGTCTGTTACTACCTAGTTATTGGATTTTGAGGACACTGATACTGCAAGTATGTAATCGAAGGGTGAATCGCCTGCCGGCGGTGCCTGGTGCATTTTTGATGTGGCGTCTGGCACGTATTTTTGAGCATCTACGAACACTAGTTTTGTAAATTCTGGCTTGGGTATCGAGTCAGTCTTTTGTTTTGAGTCTGTCTCTTTGTCTTGAGTCAGTCTTTTTGCTTAAGGGTCTGTCTTGATGTAGCTAGTCAGTCCCCTTTGTATAGAATACCGGGTGATTTCGGGGTTGTCGCCTCGAGCACCGTTTTGTAATTACCCCTTTTGTTTTCCTTTTGAGTCTGTCTCTGTTGAGGAGCCAGTTGCAGTTGGAAGTTTTGAATGAAACGGCTGTGGCTATCATGTTCCCTTACTTATTGTTTGAACCAGTTATGCCAGAGGATTTGAATGGGCTGACAGTACATCTCGCCTGCTCTCCTGCGCGCCAAACTCATTGCATTAACCTAAGTTTTTTTCAAAACCTCCTTTTTGAGCACTGCGGTGATAAAAACAAAGAGGAAGGAATTCTTCGGGTTTTCGCAAAACTTGATCATACTTGAGAGAAGGATAGGCCTGCTAAACCTTTTTATGAATAAAATCATGCTTGTTAGCGTGAGTACTGAGAAGGACCCTGGCTTGATCCAGACCGGTTTCACACTATCTTCTGCGCGAGCGATTTGTCGCTTTCTTAAAAACTTTCAAAAATAAACTGTTTTGCGCGGTCCTGTGAAGACTTGTGTGGAATTGCTCTTGAGATTGTGCAGCCAAGGATCGCTCTCAGCCTCGAGATTCAACCAATCTGTCGCGAACCTGGAATCTGTTCAAAACGTTCAAAAGCCAATTGCCCTGAAAGGCCTGCGAGGCCCGATTTGAAGCAACCCTCATGCAAGAGGTATCAAATTCAGATCAACAAGATTAGATCTCACCAGCAGAGGCTCATGAAGCGACCGTGATGGATCCTTCCGCAAATCAGTACAACCGTCATTCTCCTGGGCTCAGATGACTTCAGGATATCAAAACCATTTGGCATGGACTATGCTACACTTTTACCCTTTGAGAGGCTCGCTGGGCCGAAAACCCGGAAGGGCGACCCAGGCAAAAGTTAGAGCAAGAAAAAGAGAGAAAAGAAAAAAATGAAAAAATGCAAAAAAGAAGAAAGAAGAAAATCAAAGAAAAGAAAAAATGAAAAAATGCAAAAAAAAAAAAAAAAAAAAAAAAAGAGAAGAAAAATCGAGAAACAAAAAAAGAATTAAAAAAAAAAAGAAGAAGAAGAAGAAAAAGAAAAAGAAGCTCGCAAGGTCGAAAACCTGCAACAGGCGCCTTGGCAAAAATTAGAGCCTAAAAAGTGAAGGTGAAAATACCCGAGTGTACCCTTAACCGGAACTACGTGAGGCTTGATTCCCATGTTTGGGATACGTAGGCAACTTCATCTTGAAGTCCAGCCCCCGACGCTTTCACAGCGCCCCAGTCCATGTAATGGTTTTGATCATCCTTGCTTCCTCTGCATCTGACAACCCGGTTGTAACAACCGGAACTACGCGAGGCTTGATTCCCATGTTTGGGATACGTAGGCAACTTCATCTTGAAGTCCAGCCACCATTGCTCTTACAGTGACTGTGTCCATATATTGGTTCAGACCATCATCTTCGGAGTTCAGTTGTCACTGATAAAAGCAGTTTATAGCATGTCATGGCACCATCGCATAAGGGCAACTTTCCGTTGCCACAAGTTACCATCCAAACCAGGGGCAACTTTCCGTTGCCATGTACCCCCTTCAAGCAAGGGGCAATTTTCCATTGCCTCGGATCTGAGGTTGCGCATCTCGAGGGTAAGTTCCGTGCTCGTCGAGCGTTGATTGTTTACAAAGATAGTTTTTGAAAATTTTTATTAAAGTTGAATATTTTCTCGAAAACTATTCCATTTCCCAAAAATTGGACCATCTTCTTGGACCCAAAAAGGAAAATTTTCAGTGCTTACAGCCTGACTTGTATGATTTTCAAATCAAAAATCGAACAAGTATGTTAATCCAACTCGCATTTTGGTCAAAACTATTTTAGAAAATGAAAAAATGGTCAAAGTGATGAACTAGGGGCGCAATTGAGTCAGGTCTTCTGTCTTTTCCCCGCCGTCAACATACTTGCCAGAAGGGCACTCTATCTGCCGGAAGAAATAGCCGTGGGCTAACGGTGTTGGGCATGAACCCACAATTCCCTATTCATTCATTAATCACCCTGGGGAGGGATGAAAAATGAGAGAATAAAGAATAGAGAGGTGTAAGCGGAAAGAAAAGTAAGCAAAAGGGTTTTGAGAGAAAAACCGAGCTTGAGGGCCGAGCGATGTGAGAATCACAAATCAGAAAAGGGTGGGAATATACTCGGAGGAACTGGCTCCTCGAGATCTGAGGTCTTTTTTTTTCTTATAAACACGTCCGTGTGTCACGTCTTTTATTTTGTTTACCTCAACTTTCGTCTTGAGTCTTTTCCGGGCGTACCTTGTTGTGTCCAGGTCGCTCACCTTTTGTTTGAGTCTTTCCCGCTGTATTCGGTTTTAGGCTCGATACCCCGGTTGCAGAACCCCTCTTCAAAAGTTAAAATCGCTTATGCTCAGAGTGCTGTGCCATTCTCTACATTGTATGCGAAACAAAAGAAGAAAAGGGAAAATTTGGGGCATCCGAGTGTGTTTCAACTGCAACCGTTTCAGCTTTCATAGTCCGTCTTGTCAGATTGGGGGTGTTTGTTCAGGATTTGTTGTGTGCAGAATGAACCAAATACTATGTTACGGGCTGTATGCAGATTAATCCCCAGTAGAGTAAGGGCTGTGTGTTCAGAATCAGGCAGTGGGTTACTTGGGTTGTTTTGCTGTTTGTTGGTTAGTTATCTGATTATTACAGTGCAAGTGTTCAAATTTTCAGACAATAAATCACTTTCATTTACATTGAGGTGTAACGCGATGCAATGCGTAAGATATACAAATGTAAACACTTTTTTAGACAAAAAGTTTGTTCCATTTCACAAATCTTTTCAAGTACATAAGTTTTGGAAACAAAATCTGCTTGCGGCAGTACAAAGTACCCTAACTACTGACAAAAGAGGAAAGTGCAGAAAGGAACAAAACAAACAAAAACAAACAGCAAAAATCTGTGTCGAATGTCAAAAATGGCTCCGGGGCCATCAGTCTGTTCTAGTCCTCTTCGACGAAGGTCCGTAGCATCATCAAGACGCCATCCGAGCTCGAAGTCTGAGTCGTCTCTAGCCTCCTCAGATGACTCGGCCTCTGCCTCTGCCTCGGACTCATCATCATCGTCATCCTCGTCATCAGGAATGGGTGCCCGAGAGCTACTCCCGACATGAGTACGCCCTCCCCTGGTACGGGGACGTGCGGAGTCTCCACGCCCTCCTCGAACAGGAATAGAGGGCGCAGCTGGAACACCACCCGCCGACAGAATCTGGAAAGGAGGCTGAAAAGTATAAAAGGCAAATGCATTAGTACTCTGTGAGTAGAATATCAATGCAGAATACAATGTATGAGTACAGTGTGTGAATGCTGTGAGTAGTGAATCGCTGCGTATCACAAGTATGAGTACGCAGTGAGCAAGTGAATCGCACGTAATGCACGGTATAAGTACAGTGTGTGAATACAGTGTATGAATGCTATGAACAGTTTATCAGGTGTTGTGTCGTGCATCAGATCATGTAAAGCAGTTTGCGTATGGTTTGAGACTGTGGTCAGAAAGAACATACCGGGATACTGTAGAGGGCCAGGAGGTCAAAGGTCCGCTGTAGCATCCCCATCATGGAGGCATTCACCCACTACCGGCGCATTTCGGAGGACGCCGCAAAAGTATCGATGCATCATTATTCGCAGAATATCAAATAAGTCAAATGAAATAACAAGACAAGATGCGAAATGAAGTAATACATACAAGGCAAGTCGTGACATCAACCAACTCGTGATCACCGAGCAGAGCAAAGGGATCGGTAGGTCGCCCCACCCCGCCTCTACATGACAAAGGAAGTGGGCGAGCAGCCAGTCCCCCGCCCTCGATGAACTCCGCCCCTACCACGGGCTTGAGCCCTCCTCAACGCTCCCGCTCCAGCAGATGGCGCCGCTGGCCTCTCCCTCCCAGCTCGGCGATCACCGCCCAAGGGTCGCATAAGGTAGGTCCGGACATACTCGGCATAATCACCCTCGCCTCTGTGACGCTCCGCGCCCCAGCCAACGGTGTACTCTCTCAGGTGCTTGAGAGAAAGGCTCTCCGTATGCCTCATATGTGTAGGAGGCGGACCCGGAACTATCTGCTCCGGTAAACCCAGGGTCTGACGCAAGAAGCGCTCCCCCAGGTACCAAGCCCGACAGACCGGGCCCTCCAATAGAATCCGGAGACGGGCAGTCTCCTCAGCACTCTCGTTGTGGTCTCTCACCACGGCCGGCAACAGGGCCCGAGGCTGCCAGGTGATCTGCGGGTATAAATGCAGTTTGTTATCTACCTGTTGTCAAAAATACAGTGCTAAAGCGAAGCTTAAACAAGCTCTAAAGTTGAACATACCTCCGCGGCGGTGATGGTGTCGAAGTAGCGGCGGAAAAAGATAAAAGACTCCCGGGGTCTCCGCACACACCGCACGTCAAAACGATGAGAAAAGGGGATGTCAAGTGGGATCTCCACATCGGGTACTGGGGCAAGCCTGGGAAAGTAGGCATAGACCCACAACTGCAGAACAGATATCAGTATGATTATCAGATAAAGCGTATCACGTAATAAAGCAAAAATGGCAGAGCCGCAGGTTGTGCAAGATATTGTGCAGAGTGTACAAAGGTGCAGGCCAAGGTAAAGCGTAGTATATGTGTGTGCTGCGGCAGATATAGTCAAGAAGAGGCGCAGTGGTGTGTGCAATGTACAGAATACAGAAAATGTAAAGCAGAAAGCAAAAATGTAAAAGCGGAAGAAGATGTACCTCCCAAGCTCGCCAGTATCCGCCAAGAAGCTGTCCGCTGAGGCGGGAAGAAGAACTCATGTAACCATACAAAGTGGCCAAGCCTGCGCCACCCCAGTCGTAGTCGCGGATCCGCCTGACATCCACCAGTGCGCTCAACAGACATAGAGGCACGGTGTTCGCCCGGTCGGCGAATAGGGTCGTCCCAAGCAGAAACATGATGAAGTCTCGCGCATACTGATCTACCTCCTCTGGGGTCATTTGCGCCTCCTCCTCCAAGGCTCGCTGAGTCCGGAACTGACTCTCGAACTACGAGTATCTGACAAACCCTGCTTGAGCAAGGGGAGGCTGAGCGCCGAGCAGGTACAGCTGGGCGGCGTCCCACTCACCCATGTCAGTATCGAAGGGAATCGGATCCCCCCTACCCTGATGCCGGTGAGCATCGAGAAGTCATAAGGGGTCATCGTCATGTCCCCTGCGACGAAGAAGTGGAATGAGTTGGTGGTATCCCACCACCTCTCCACTAAAGCAGCGAGCAAGGGTCTGCAGGTAGTAAGCTGGGAAAGCCCCCTGCAGAAGATGCCGAAACCCGCCTCGTCGACGATCTGGAGAACCGCGTCTGGCAACTCTGCATACCAGTCTCGGGCAACGACATTCCCATACCCACGGATGGTATGGGAGTCCCCCTGTAATCAAAAATAGCAATTGCGAAGCAATATTCAAGATGCAGTTTTGAGAAGCATACAGATATAGTGTGTGTGTGCACGTTTCAAATGTAAAGCCGGCATTGGGTGTCAGTGTGCTAGCAGAGAACTACAGCATATGATATGTCAGTGTGTTGAACGGTTCAGTGCAGATGTGACGTGTGTGCACGTTTTTCAGATTCAAATAGACATCGGGTGCCGGTGTACTAGCAGTAAACTACGACGTGTGATATGTCAGCGTGTTTGAGTGGTTCAGTACAGATACAGCATGTGTGCATATTTTTTAGAAAATCAAGCAGATAGCGGGTGCCGATGTACTAGCAGTGAACTACAGTATGTGTTGTGTCAATGTGTTTGAGCAATTCAAGGCTAGTGCAGTGTGTGTGCGCGTGTCAGATTCAAGCAGTTATCAGTTGCAAGTGTGTTCACAATCAACTACAGTGTACAGTGCATCAGTGCATTTAAACTGAGCAATTAAAGAACAGAATCAACAATAGCAGTTTAAGTATTCTACATTGCGGAAAATTGAAACCGAGGGAAGAATGTACCTCGGAGCGCCTGCGGCGACAAGTGTGACTCGCTCACGAAGTAGCGGCTTGGGTGCCATGCCCTCTCGGCTCGAATCGGGCGAGCCCATCGTGAGCATCATGTTAACCGGGCTCAGAGGTCTCCGGATCAAACGGCCGAAGGCGGAGTGGCAAGGGCTCGGCCTCGGGGTCCATCTCAAGCTCTGGAGGAGCCCCACCCTCTGGAAGATCATCCGCCATCTCGAAGAGAATGTGAAAATGGCCGGAAGAGGGAAAAATGGGAGAGAATACGAAGAGTCAACAAAAAGTCAACCCCGAGAGGGTCAGAAATGGCCGAAAAAGATGAGGTGAGGAAAAGGCATGGATATCAAGAAAAACTCGAGGGAAACAAGCCCCGAGTGGTGGAAATCAAAGACGGGACACCGAAACGAAGTTTCGTTCGGTTCAAAACACTCGAAATGCGAAGATATTCGCGAATCGAACAACGAAATCAAGGTTAAAACGCAAGAAAATGAGGAAATCAAAGGACAAAAACACTCTCGAGAGGGAGAGAATGGATTTTTGAGCATACACAAGTGAAGAAAATAGGGTTACAAACCCTATTTTAAAAGACCTGTAGCAAAATGTCAAAACTGCCTCGATACAGGAATTCTTTGTCGGTCGGCCAAACTCTTTGCCGGTCGACAGTTTTTTGTACCGATGGAATTGTCTGATGGCCGACGGACGGCTGGTGATGCATTCTGATGGCCGGTGGACAGCCGGTGGTCTCCTACAGTGGGTTTTGAGCCTCCTACACCTTTTCTTGGGTTACATGAGTGCTTCAGAGTCTTCATTGCTTAAACAGTGCAAAACAGTGCATTTCCAACGCTCAACCGGCTTCCGTTTTGGGCTCGAGTCGTGTCTCCTGTGCGTTGCACTCGAATTCGTGCAAGGTGTATCCTTCTCGTATCCTTTTTGGCTTTTACAAGACTGAAAAGTTGCCCCGTGTGCATCGCATTTCAATTGCACTATTTTGTGCATCGCATTTCAATTGCACTGTTTTGTGCATTGCATTTCAATCGCACTGTTTTGTGCATCGCATTTCAATCGCACTGCTTTGTGCATCACATTTCGATCGCACTGTCTTGTGCATTGCATTTCAATTGCATTGTTCGCGCGGTCTGGCGAAACTTTAAACACGCACGCCGGTCTGGCGAGACCTTAAACATGCACGACGGTCTGGCGAGACCTTAAACACACACGGTCTAGGAGACCTAAAATCCTTGGGAGGTACAAGACCTGCACTCGCGTTGTCTAACGCATCACGCTGTTGTGCGCATCTCATTGCATTTGGCATGCATTCCATCGCACTATCTTGTGCACCACATCTCAAATTCATGCATTGCCCCAGAGTGGGTCCGACAGGACCGAAAACACGCCATGGTCCGGCGGGACCAAAAACACGCGCGGTCCGGCAAGACCATAAATCCGCTCATTTGCATTGTCATGCATCTAAAGCCGCGCGTTGCCGCGCATTAAATTTTCATGCATTGTCATGCATTTCAAGTAAACTTGCGTTGTCGCGTACACCGACATCATGCATCCTTCGCATTCCGAAACAACAAAAAAAAAAAACATGCATTGTCATGCATGCATTTTGCATCAAGGTCTAGGAGACCTTAAATCCTCTGAAGGTGCAATTCCTTTGGTGTTTGTCATGCCCGAACGACTTTCGGTGGTCTGGTAAAGCCACTTGCCTGTGTGTGCGGTGAGTTCCTAGAAGACCAACTGGGACGGTGGAAACTAGAGTTCGAACGGCTTATGCCTAGAACGCAAAGGTTCGAGAGTTCTGAGACTAAAGTCTGGTTTAAATACCCAGGGGTGTATCCTCGGCTTGAAATCTGTATGGAAGCCCCATAGGTTAAGGCAGCATGTTTACGCCTCAGTTCTGGATACTGAACCAACCTAGTATATCACCCTGTTGGTAAGATAGGGAAAGCTGCAAACATAGCCGTTGCATCACAGTGCATTGTCATGCATCCATTGTAAGTAGTGCATTGTCACGCATACATGGTAAATATTGCATTGTCATGCATTTCCATTGTAGCTTGCACGCATCCATTGCATTTTCCCCAGCATATTGCATCATACCGCATTGTCATGCATTATAGAAAATAAACATGCATTGTCATGCATTTGCATTGTAGATTGCATGCATCCATTGCATCATCTTCCATCTATGGCTTGCACCTTTCCATGTTAAGCTTGGTTTGGTATGTGCCCATACTTTTCGTGTCAAAGCATAGTTCAGTAGACCGTTCTATGTTAGCCGCGGCTTGCATGCGTACATGCCTTTCCTAGGCAAGATTTGGTTTGGCCCGCGTGGCTTGCGCCTTTCCATGTTGAGCTTGGTCTGGTATGTGCCCTTACTTTTCACGTTAAAGCACAGTTCTGCATGTGTACGCGCCTATTCCACGCTGGTATGTTGGTTTGAGGGTTGCGGCACCTTTTCTGTGTTAGATGTGACTTGTTTGCGTACATGCCTTTCCTATGCAAGATTTGGTTTGGCTTGCGTGCCATATCCATTGTATCCATTCCATTGCATTTTAGATTGCATGCATTCATTGCATCATCTTCCATATATGGCTTGCGCCTTTCCATGTTGAGCTCGGTCTGGTATGTGCCCATACTTCTCGTGTCAAAGCATAGTTTAGTAGACCGTTCTATGTTAGACGTGGCTTGTTTGTGTACATGCCTTTCCTAGGCAAGATTTGGTTTGGCCGCATGCCATATCCATTGTATATATTACATTGTAGTGTAATTTTGCATCCGGCATTAGGATCATCATTCTTTCTTCAGCGGGTTGTTTCCCCACTTATGTCATTCCCCCAATACTCGTTCTTGTATTCGTCTACATTACTCATAGTTCAGTTGATCGTTCTATGGTAGACGGACTTGTCACCTCCATCCATCTATTTGACATTTGTGTGGTTTTGAACCACTCATGATTGGATCATGATTCAGTTGCTTTGCATGTAGTTTGCATTGTTTCAATTGCATTGCATTTTCATTTGCATTATTCATACATTGTTTTGTATATATTGCATATCATTTTGCATTCATTCTTGCATTGTCATGCATATTGCTAACAATATCATACCTGTTAAGTTGTTTTCTTTGCAGGCACGATATTGTATGTACGGTTCAATTACCACTGGTGGAACCAGATGAACCGGACAGGTATTGTATCCTCCGAGTGAGACGTCTCGAGAATTGTATAATTCTTACATCCTTTCTGTATTGTAGTGTAGTTTGGTGTATGCTAGCTTAAAACTGTTGCATGTGTGCTTGACTTTTTTTTGCATGATCATAAGTTATGCTCGGCCTGCATTGTCTTGCATCTTGCCCCCGCCTTCAGCATACCTTATTTGTCTTGCATGTTTGTCTAAGTCTTGACCTTGTCAAAATGGGTCGCCTCGGCTTTGACATTCACTCCGTCATTGTCATGACTTTCGAAGTTCTCACAAAGAGGGCAAATCAGAGACACCCCATTTTTGACCATCCTCAAGACTTGGACGTCACCGTTTGAACACTCGGTGATCATCCATGTTTGTGTTCATTTGGAGTTCCCGGAGGTCTCGGCTACACGCCTTGCCTCAGGATCTCCGAACTCGACTGTTTAGTGTCTGGTTTTGCACCAAGCACTTGTCTTTTGCCTTGGAGGGGCAGGGAATGCCTTGTGAGGCATCCCCACACATCACCGGCCATGGCTAGAGGCCACCGGCTGGTATTTTGTTGCCATCGGCAATGTTTATTGCCGGTCGGCATTCTTTGTTGCCGGTCGGCAGTCCATTTTGTCAAAATGGCATTTTTGAGCACCCGACTACTGTTCATCTGCTTTTGTAGATAATTTAAAACAGCTGTCCTGCATTTTGTTCCCCTCCATACACGTGTACGGAGGGATAGCCTTCTTGTTAGCTTCCTTGGTAAGCTTTACAAGATTGGCTCCTCTATAAGAGGAGCCCTTCTCTCTTGGCCTTAGGGTTAGAGATTTTGGTTAGAGAGCATTGTTAGAGAAGCTTTGGATTAGGGTTAGGGTTTATACATATTTCCTATCTCTATATCTCTCTTGTGTGTTCTAGTGTGTGTTTTAGCCTTAGGATTGCACACAAACACCTACCATCACACTATCCTCTTGGAATTGAGGTTCTTGAGGCTTGTTTTTGGAGCTTTGAAGCTGATTTGGAGCTCAAGAAGGGGCTGGTTCATCATTGTTGAAGAGGTTCTTCAAGGGTAACAATCTTACCACTTTTTACCCCTTTCTTGCATTCTATTTTTTCCTATCTTAGAACTGTTTTTGTGCTTAGTGTATAACATAAAAAAGTTCTATTTTTGGGCCCTCTAAATAGTTTGTTTAAAGTGTTTTGTGGTTTGGAGGTGTTTGACCCCTCCTAAGCCTTGAGGGGTTCCATTTTGTGCTATTTTGAGTGAACTTCGGGACTGTGGTGTTTGGGCCTCCTCACCACTGAAATCTTGAGGGATTTCAATGGTAAGGATGGTGCCTTGAAGTCCCAAGAAGGAGAGGGCCACCCCCTCTCCTTGTTGTCCTTGAAAAGGACCATTTTTGGCCTCTTGAGGGAGCACCATGTTTGAGGGTTTGTTGATCATGCCTTGGCTATTTTTCATGCTTATATTTTCATAATATAACATGGTTTTAAGTTGGTTTTGGTACACCATGCATGCTTAGCATACCTACCTTGTAATACCATGTTTAGGCCTTAACATGTTTTAGGTTGTAAACCATTGTTCTAGCATGCTTTAGGTTTGGTCTTGTGAAGCTTTTGTGCTTATTTTGCCATGTTTAAGGTCTGTCCTTAGTTGTTTGGGTCGGTTTTAGCATGCTTTGCATAACTCCTTTGCATTTTGGCTAGTTGGCCTTAAGTGTATGAGTGTGTAGCATGCATTGCTTGCTTTATTTTAATGGTTTGGCACCATCTATAGCATCATTTCAGCCCCCTTAGCATGCTTGTATGCTTGCCTTGGATGCCTCTTTGATGCCTCATGAGCTTGTGTTGTATGCTCCTTGAAAGTGCATTTGTGCATGCTTTTGAATTCAAGCCACCTAGATGCCATCTAAGTGGTCTTTTGGGCTTTGTTTTATGTGCTAAAACTCTATTTTTGGCCATTAAATTCATGCCATGTTAGGTCTTGCTAAGTGTAGTTCAATACTTCATTGGCTTGCCTCAATGCTTGGGCCATTTATTGCATGTTTAGCCTATCTTGTTTGCTTGGTTTGGCACCATGTTCTTGCATGATTTTCAGAGCTTAATGCATGCCATGTGTCCATGATTGTTCCCTTTTAAGTGTGCTTAAAAGATGTCCTTTGATGCTTAAGTATTTAGGCCTTAACATGTGCATGTATGTATGTGTGTTTGGCCTCATTTCCTTTGCATTTTGGCCACTGTCTTGGGCCTACTTAGGGCTTCCCAAGTCATGTTTAAGTCCACCCCTTTGCTTAGTTTGCATGCTTGTCTTGCATGTGTGTTTGCATACTTGCATTCTTACATTGCATTGTCTATGTTGCATGCTAGCTCGCATACTCACATTCTTAGAAATTGCATTGCATTGTACATGCTTGGCCTCTTGAAATGAGTATGATAGAGGTTGACCCTCTTATGTGATTATGTGGTTTGCATTGCATTTGACATCAAAATGTGCACACTTGGTCCCTTGGGCAATCACGCATGGAAATGCGCAATTGGTGGTCCGAGAACTAAGGACCATGTCCCTTTGAGTCATATACATGATAAGGGGCTTGGTTGGTGCATATATGGCTTGAATTGCATTGCCATGCAAGGCTCTGTCCTCTGCTGTTGTCAAACAGGTTCTGCAGGAATTTCTTGCCGATCGACTGCACAGAGTGCCGACCGGTAATCAATTGGTGGCCGATGGACTCATCAACAGCCGATGACCACATCCCACTGCCGGTGGCAATTCTACTCAGCCGGTGGTGTTCCTCAATGTCCAGGGAAGCAATTCAGAGACTTTGGCAGTCTTTAGAGGGGCAAAGCAGGGAAAACAGAGGCAGTCTATGTATGGCAGTGCGCTTCCGAGCAGGACCCGAGCATGCATTGCATTGGACACTCTTCCCGAGTCGGTTTACTGTCTTTCCTAGCTTAGTTAGTTTGTTAACTAATTAGGTAATTTGTAATAATTAATTAGCTCGTAGTTAGTTAATTTGTATTATTCTTTTGGTCCCTCCGGGCGAGGGTAAATCTGTAATAAGTGTGGGTGCGTGTGTGTGCATGTCTTCCAACCCCCACTTCTTTCTTCCCTTTTACTTACCTGCTTTCTATGGTTAGTACTAGGGCATATTTATTTTAGCATACCTCATGCTATGCATGTGTGCATCCATACATTTGTCTTGCATGCACCGGGCTCGGCGCATCATGCTAACTGCATTTGTACTTCAATTCCAAATTGAATACGTGCATCAATTGATTGCATTTCACATGTCATGTTTAGGTTAGCCGAGCCTACTCTAATTGCATCCTGTATGTGTTGCATTAGTCAAACTTAACATGAACTAGGACCATGCATATTTGCTAACTAGTTTATTGTTTTGGCACGGAGTACGATGTAAGTATTTTTGTGCTTTAGCATATCGCATGTGTGTGAATGCTATCATGACAGCATGCTTACCATGTGGCTAGATGCTTATGTGAGATAAACTGTTTGATTTCCTGTGGGTAAAGGTTGGATTGTCTGAGTTGGAAAAACTCGTTGAAATCCGTGTTTTAGCCTACTTGCGAGTAGCAAATTCCAAAGTGTTTTTCAAGACAAACGGATATGCAATGCTTATTTCCAAATTAGACAATCTAGTCTATACTTGTTTGCTGCGCGCATAACATAGTAATTCTAGGTTAATAACCGGAATAAGAACACATAACGTTTTCAAAATTGGATATCATGGTTAGTAGAGGCCGGTCTTCAGACCGAGCGAGAGAGGGTGCTCATAGCTGACCTTCCCCAATCGTACCCAAGCTCCCGAGCCGAGGCAACTTTGGTGATGACGGACACGTGGCCTTTGGCACCGAGTCAGGATTTCCTAAATTTCCCCATTAAAAAATATTTAGGTGGCGACTCTGTATCTGGCAAAGCAGTCCATGTTTGGCACTTCTTTTTCAAAAATCTGTTTTCTCAAAACGATTTGCCAGATTTGGACTATTTGGTTCAGATTACGTACCGTGACACGAATCGAGTCCGAACTGTAAGTAACTCGTGAGTTCCCTCGCGGGCGTGTTACAACCGGCCATTGGTGAATGGCCGATAACTTCATCAGCAGCCGACGGAAATTCTCTATGGCCGGTGGGTGTTTCCTCTAGCCGATGGTATTCTACGGTGTGCAAGGAACCTGTCCTAGAACTTTGGCAATTTTCAGAGAAGCAAGACAGTAAAAACAGAGGCAGCAATGGTATGGCACGGGCTTTCCGGACGAGACGAGTTCGAGCATGCATCATTCACACATCCCGAGGCGGCAGTTGTGGCCACCTTTCTTCTTTTGGCATTCATTCTGTTAATTAATTAGAAATTCTATAATAATTAATGTATTTATTATTCGGACTATAATACTTATTTGGTCCCTCCGAGTGAGGGCGCAATTGTGTAATAAGTGTGTGTGAGTGTGTGCATGTTTTCCAACCCCATGTCTTTCCTCCCTTTTATTTACCTGCTTATGATGGTAGATTAGGGAATATTTAAATTAGCATACCTTATGCAATGTATGCGTGCATCCATTCATTTCTTTTACATGCGCTAGGGCTCGGTACATCATGCAAACCGCATTGTACTTCAATTCCCAAATTAAATACGTGTTATTTGTAACATCTCACATGCCATTGTAGGATAGCCGAGCCTATTGTAAATTGCATTTTGTATGCGTTGCATTAGCCATTTTAACATGAGATAGGATCACGCATTAATTGCTAACTAGCTTCTGTTTTGGCTTGGAGTACTAGGTAAGCTTTTATGCTTTAGCATGTCGCATGCGTGTGAATGTTATCATGACAGCATGCTTACCATGTGGCTAGATGCTTATGTGATAAACTGGTTGAATGCCCGTGGGTGAAGGTCGATTGTCGAAAGTTAGAAAAACTCGTTGAAATTCGTATTTTAGCCTACTTGCGAGTAGCAAATTCCAAAGTGTTTTTCAAGACAAACGGATATGCAATGCTTATTTCCAAATTAGGCAATCTAGTCTATAGTTGTTTGCTGCGTACATAACATAGTAATTCTAGGATAATAACCGGAATAAGAACACAAAACGTTTTCAAAATCGGATATCACGATTAGTAGAGGCCAATCTTCGACCGGCGAGAGGGGTGCTCATAGTCGACCTTCCCAATCGCATCCAAGCTCCTGCCGAGGCAACTTTGGTGATGATGGACACGTGGCCTTTGGCACCGAGTCGTGGTTTCCTAAACTCCCCATTTTAAAAAAATATTTAGGTGGCAACTCAGATCTCGCAGCGTCCATGTTTGGCACTTCTTTTCAAAAATCTGCTTTTCAAAACGACGGTTTGGATTTGGACTCTTTGGTTCAGATTTAGAACCGAGACACAAAACGAGTCCGAATCAGAATCGTGAGTTCTCACGGGCGTGTTATAGCTTTCGCAACTCATTGGGATTTAGAGAACTTAACTCGAACTCGCGATATCCTGTTTTGATTTCACTTATGTGTTTCTTTGCATTGCATGTGCATTGGTGCGCCTAGGACACCGTGTTGGCCATCTGCTATTCCTGAGCGGTTTGTCGGAGGCTTGTCTTGTCAAGGCATTACCATAAGGCTGACCGGTTGCGGGCTCTGCCTGTATGGGAACACAAACCCCGGTTTTACCGGGGCACCCTTTTTGACCATTCGACCTAGTGCATATTCGGAATCCATAGTGACCATTCCAAATTAGGACAGGTCGCTTACCCGATATAGGTTGTTTGAAACCGCTGCGTGCGTAGTGAAACCCTAGCTCCTTACAAAATAAGACAGGGAAACCCTACCCCAACATAGGGGTGTTTTGGCTCTCTTTTACATGCTATGTGCTTTTAGAGTGTGTATCTACAGGGAATGCATGTATCAGTTTGCAAGTCTGGGTATCAGGCCTGCGGGCATCAGTATTTGGGGAATCAGTTCTACCTGAGGGCATCAGTTTTGGGACAGTTATTCGAAGAACAGTGATCAGTATTTGAGGAACAGTGTGTTCGGCTTATTGGCAACGTGTTATGATACCCAACCATGTGTTGTATGTTTATTTTACGCCATTACACTGTCCGATTGTCTGTTTATTTATACGCTTTATTTATCTTTTTGCTAGGTAGTTGAGCACAATTGCTTCCAACCCAGCACATATTCCCCAAGCACTCTGGCCTAGAGGTCGTCGACTCCATCGATCTAAGGATTTGGTAGACGGACAACCAGTGTACCACTCTCTACCCCCGGTTACTAGACGGAGGTCAGCTAGGCAGAAGGCATCAGTTCAGCAATCAGTACAGAGGGCTTTGTCTATCCCACCCGTGTATAGTAGGGATCAGGACTCTGCTCCTCCCACAGAAAGGGAACATACACCGATAACTCAATCAGAGCAGAACAGTATGGCTAGCTTAGAAGAGATGGTGCGCCAGCTTCAGGAAAGCATGAAAATGATGCAGCAGGATCCTGTCCGACAGACAGAGTTTGCCAAGCAACAGGCCACAGTTATGAATGAACAAGCAGAGTTAATTGTAAGGTTACAAAGAAGAAGTCGAGCCTCTGCCAAGAACAAGTTCCTCCCCCACCAGGAGTTCCAAACCTCGGGGAGACGGCCAATGCTCAGAATGATGCAGAACTTCCCACAGGACCACTTCCACCCACGATCCTCCCCCAAATCCAACCTCAACTATCGAAGACACCCACCAACCTACCAGACTCTCCCTTTGAGTTTGAGACTGATCCAACCGCTCTAAATTTAAACAAGCTTGAAAAGCTGTTTAAGAGATCCCAAGGAGCCAAGACCATCCCCGACATTGAAGATGGCTACACTGACGCAGCTGTAACGCTACCCGACAGATTTAAAATGCCCCATATTGATCGATTTGACGAGTCTGGGGACCCCATGGTGCACCTGAGACTGTTTTCAGATATCCTAAGGTTGATGGGCCTCAGTAGACTACAAAAGATGTCTTTGTTCGGTCAGACCTTGTCAGGTGTGGCGGCCATATGGTATGCCAAATTAGAAGATGATGTCAAGAGAAACTGGGACGAGATGGCTGAGGCCTTCATTGCACAGTACTCATACAATACACAAATCGAGATTACAACCCGTGATCTCGAGACAACAAGACAGGAACCTAAAGAGAGTTTCTCAGAATTCGTAACCAGATGGAGGGCCAAGGCTTCGATGATGACCTTAAGACCTACAGACAAAGATCAAATTCGGATGATTGTGCGCAATCTTCAGCCGAAGTTGATGCAAAAGATGATTGTACTCCCCTTTCCTACTTTTTCTAACCTGCATGAAATGGGGGTGCAGATTGAGGATGCCTTGAAGCAAGGTTTAATTGAGAACGATCGGGAGCAACCCTGAAGGACTTTCAACCACAACACTAATGCGGGCCCGAGCGGCACCACAACTACAAGAGCCTCCAAAGTGAGCATGGTCACCACCAACCCCCCTCCGAGAACCACGGCAGCTGCACCATTCTCCGACGCGTCCGGAAGTAACCCACCAACAACCCAATACCCACCCAAAAACACCAGAACCTTCGCTCCACTTTATATGCCCCTGTCCAAAGCTCTGGGGGTGCTAATTAGAAAAAGGCACTTGAAGCCCCTAGAGCCGCGGCCCTTGCCAGAAAGGCTTCCCTCTACTCACAACCCAGCCAAGTATTGCGCTGCTTTCACCAACAAACACGGTCATGACACCGATCTATGCTTCCGACACGCCATGAGATTCAAGATCTCATCGATAACGGGTGATTCTCGCCACCGAAAAGCCCAATGTTACTACAAACCCTCTCCCCACACATAACCAAGCTCCACCACCCAAAAGACTCAATTTCATCCATACTGGGGTCGTGTCCTACGATCCTAGTATCTATATCACACCTTCCCACCTGCCTAAGCCGGAGGTGTTCCTTCCCGATTGCACCGATTTGTGCATGATGGACATCTCTATAACCCAACCTAAACCGACGGTGGTGACTGTCGAAGATAGGAGAAAAGAGATCCCAAAGGAGAAGAGGATTGTTGAACCAGAGTCTGCGGAATCTGGAAGTTGCGCTGAGAAGACATATAGTCCGGATGACTACATTTCACCAATAGGCCAGGATAGGCCATATATGAAACTACCAACAGAGGGAGAGCTGTGTGTGATCCAAGGAGACAGTCTGGGACAGGGAACAGGTGATTTAACGGCTGTGGGGGAGGACCTTGCCAATCTCCAGTTTTACAGTGACCAAGACCCAGGGGACGTGGCAGTCAGCTGGTATGATTATGAGGAGTCGGCAGAGGCTACGGGATGGTTAGACGATCAACCAGATGTGGTAGAAGGGTTTCAGCTAGAACGGTGCCCGGCAGAGGCAAGAATGTTAGTGACAGCCGAAAAGGTCGAAGAACAGAGTGCATCGCTGGAGAGCGCCGGTGTCAAGAATTTCGCTTAGGATTGGAGCATTTCGAATACGGGAATTACTGAACAGTTGGTTGTATTGACACACCCAGAACAGGAAAAATTTGAAGACTCTGAGAGAATTAGGAAAGCAAAGGCCCATATGAGGACTGAAACTGCTGTGTGCACAGAAACTGAGAATGCTGCGAGCATCTGGATGGAAGGCGCTGCGAGTACAAGAACAGCCATACCAGAGCCGGACAGATGTTTGTCAGCTGCTGATGGAATGTGGTGGGAAGATGAGGACTTGTGTCTTGCCCACACAGATGAAGATTGGGGAAACAACCAACCCGATAACACCTGGTACCTTGGAGAGGTCGACCATATGACGCAGAGTGGGCGGTACTTCAAACCTCCACACCTAGATCAACCAGAGGCCTCGGGGAAGGATAGAGAGGTTGAGAAGCAAAAGGAGAAGCAACTTGAGGAGGAGGCTGTACTCAAACAGCTAAAAAAGATACAACCAGACATCTCTATCTGGGGACTGCTCATGGCGTCGCGGGTGCATAGACAGGCTGTCTTATCAGCCATGGACAAAGCAAAGCTTTCAATAGAAACCACGCCAGAGCAGCTGGTGGGATTAGTCTTTCCGGGAGGAGCTACCCCGATGCTAACTTTTTCCGACAAGGAATCACCACCCGAGGGGGCAGATCATAAAAACCCCTCTACATTTCTGTGGAATGTAAGAATAAATGGATACCGGTTTCGCCGACATCGATCCACTATCAACGCCCGCCTGCAAGGACGGCGTTTGCAATCGGCTTGAAAGTCCCGGATTTTGTACCAACAGCCCAAGTCATCCGGGCATATGACAATACAAGTAGGGAAGTGATGGGAACAGTTAAAGTTCAGACTAAAGTTGGGCCAGGACAGCATGAGATAGATTTCCATGTGTTGGAGGTGCATGCAACTTTCAACTTGCTTTTAGGGCGGCCGTGGTCGATCAGTGAAGGCTGTCATCCACTTTGCATCAAATGGTGAAATACCCCTATGGGAAGGGAGTAGCCATTGTTTTTGGGAATTCATCAATCCATCCACCAACGGAGGTATCCACGCCTGTTCTAGAAATGGAACATGGCATGGAGGATGTGTTCATATCATGGTTTACCCTAGCTGAGGCTCAAAGTAACATCATGGCTACTAACGAGGGATATATGTCGCCTGCCAAAGGTATCTCATGAACAAACTCCAACATATCCCCGGGATGGGATTAGGAAAGAGCGGCCGCAAGGGCGTCGCAACATTGGCCGAAGTGCCACACAACCCCCATACCTTTGGCTTGGGTTATCTGCCCACCAAGGCGGATTGGGTAAGAAAAGGAAAGGAGATGGTTGGGAGAGCCAGGGTGAAACAGATAGGGAAGCCCTTTGAGTTGATGCACTGGCCCATCCAGGGTACCCTAAACGGACGCTTCGTCCGGGAGGGGGAGGATTTTCCATTCTGTGGTTTCCCAGAGCCGTGGTTGAACGCAAAGAGGAAGCGCGTACCAGGGTTCGAGATTTTCTTTGACCTACAAGCATTCGGGATGATGTTGCCGAAGAGCGCATGCACTCCAACAGCTTGAGGTTGAATGTATCAGGAAGTGGAGTCCGAGGACACCGAACTTGAAATGGGGGTAGCACTGCATGTCTACTTTCAGATCCTTCGATCGACTGGCCAGCTTGTGGGGGATAACTTCTGTCCATGATCGGGAATGAAACGGCCAAGGGCCCACCGTCGACTATTTTGGACGATCTATCGCACCCTCCTTTGTTTGGCAAGACGAGGAGGATTTTTATTTAGCAAAGACCGGTCGTAGTGAGCGAATCGATTCCTCCAATCTTTTGAGTTGAATCAGTTCCACCGACCGAAGTCCGAGTCCCAGATATTCTTGGGGTGATAACCCGGATGCCACATCTGCCTGTGTCATCTTTTTCTCTTTGAGTCTGGTAAATGTAAGAATCGGACGGTTTGGAAGTACATAATGAGAATGATATGAATGTGGTTTCCGAGTACTTTTCTGTGCCTTTGATTTATTGCTTAAATAAGGACTTTCAAAATTTTGATGAAAACGATAAGGACGAAATTCCTCCGATTTTACAACGTTTAATTGAACAAGAGCAGGAAAGGTTTGTCAAACCTTTAGTTGATGAAATCATCGTGAATGTTGAATCGAGAAGGACCCGCAGCTGGTCCAGATCGGGTCCACGTTGTCTTCAGAGGAACACGAGCGCTTAGTTGCTTTATTAAAAGATTTCAAAGATGTTTTCGCGTGGTCCTACGAAGACATGCCTGGAATCGATCCTGAGATCGTACAGCACCGGATCCCTCTCGATCCCGAGGCCCGACCTGTCAAACAGAAACTCTGGAGGATCTGCCCTGATTGGACCATTAAAATCAAGGAAGAGGTCACCAAGCAAATCGACGCAGGCTTCCTGCTGGTATCTGAATACCCGACTTGGTTGGCCAACATTGTTCCAATACCAAAGAAGGATGGCAGAATTCAGGTATGTGTAGACTTCAGGGATTTGAACAGAGCCAGTCCGAAGGACGACTTTCCCTTGCCACACATTGATGAGTTGGTAGATTTCACAGCGGGGCAAGCTTTGCTTTCGTTTATGGATGGCTTCTCAGGCTATAATCAGATAGTAATGGCACGTGAAGACCGGGAGAAGACTGCATTCACCACCCCATGGGGTACATACTGCTACTGAGTAATGCCATTTGGGTTGAAGAATGCCGGGGCTACTTATCAACGGGCAGCGACCACAATATTGCACGATATGATCCACAAAGAGGTTGAGGTGTACGTGGACGACATGATTGTCAAATCCAAAGAAAGGGAAGGTCACTACACCGCCTTGCAAAAGCTTTTCCAAAGGATTAGAGAATTTCGGCTGCGGTTGAATCCTCAGAAATGCACATTCGGTGTTACAGCGGGAAAAATGCTAGGGTTTCTGATTATGCAGAGGGGCATCGAAGTCGACCCTTCCAAAATCAAGGCCATCTTAGAAATGCCACCACCAATGACTGAAAAAGAGGTGTGAGGCTTTCTGGGTAAAGTGCAATTCATAAGACCGGTTATTTCAAAATTAACCTTAGCTTGTGAACCACTTTTTGGTCTCCTGAAGAAACGAAAGAAATTCCAATGGGACGGCCGATGTCAAGCAGCTTTTGAACAGATCAAAGAATATTTACAAAACCCACCCATGTTGTCACCACCGGAGCCAGGGAAACTGGTGATATTGTACCTTTTGGTAACTGAGACTACAATGGGCTGTATGCTCGCACAAGAATCAGAGGATAAGGTGGAGAGAGCCATCTACTATCTGAGCAAGAAAATGCTGGATTACGAGACCCGCTACACTCCGCTGGAGAAAGCTTGCTTAGCTTTGGTATGGGCTACCAAGAAGCTGCGGCACTACCTGTTAGCTCACTCCGTAATGTTGGTTTCATGACTCGATCCTATCAAATATCTTTTCGAGAAACCGGCACTTACGGGTAGGCGAGCTCGTTGGATGCTGTTGCTTTCCGAATTTGATCTAAAGTATGTGACGCACAAGTCCGTGAAAGGGAGAGCAGTAGCGGAGTTCCTTGCCGACCACCCGTTGAAGGATGAAGCGCTTGAGTATCTATTCCCAGATGAAGCCATTTTGTATATCAAAGACTTAAACTTGGACAATGTACTTTGACGGAGGGTCAAACCAAGATGGGTATGGGATAGGAGTGTTGCGATAGCGCCGACAATTCCTCAGATCCCTTTAGCATTCAAGCTCCAGCTCAAAGTCTCAAACAACGGTTTTAATACGAGGCATGTATTGCCGCTTAGAAGCGGCTCTAGAAATAGGGCAAAATGATTGACGTTATCGAAGACTCCAACTTTGTTGTATATCAAGCAAAAGGAGATGGGAAGGTTAAAGAAGAAAAAATGATAATTTAACACCAGATCTTGGATTTGTTAATTCCACGGTTTGAAAAGCTGAACAACACTCATCTAGTAAGACAGAACAACAGTTCGCAGATTCACTAGCAACTCTATCTTCCATGATAGACATCCCGTCCGAGTCCGGATGTCCCCCATCATTGACCGTAAGTTTGTGCCAAAGATATGAGTCAATACCATAGATGAAGCTCGTGATGAGAACCCCGGTATTATGACATATGGAACTTCTTGGAGAAGGAGACGATTCACCAGTGGGCATATGCTAAAGATAAAAGGGCAATCAGAGAATGGCTGTCAGCCCATCATCCGCGGGGTAAACTGCACAAGAGAGGTCATCCGGGAATGCACAAGTGTGTGTAGAAGATGAGGAGTCGGTTACCGATGGAGGCCATCCATGGAGGAGAATGTGGTGCACATATGAATGGGGTAATGCCGCACGGATGATCCTCGACAGGTTATTATTGGTCCACCATGGAGGAGGATTGTATTGGCTTTGTTCGACGATGCCATAAATGCCGATCCATGCAAATCGCATGAACATCCCGCGTCAAAACTATACAACATGACTTCGCCATGGCCATTCTCAAGATGGGGATCGATGTGATCGAGTCATATCTAAAGGGATCGAATGGGCATGAGTTCATCCTCGTCGCGATAGATTATTTTACAAAATGGGTTGAGGCCCAATCTTATGCAGTATTGAAGGCTTCACATGTCGCAAAGTTTATCAGGAATAACATTATCTGTCGCTATGGGGTTCCGAACGAGATTATTTCAGATAACGGTTCCCACTTCAAGAAGGAGGTGATTGATTTGTTGGAGAAGTACAATGTGGCTTTCCATAAGTCTTCCACATACCGGCCGCAGACCAACGAAGCAATTGAGGCCGCCAACAAGAACATCAAACACATATTGCAGAAGATGGTGGAAACCTACCGGGATTGGCCAGATAAGTTGTCGTTTGCTCTGTGGGGCTACCAGACTTCGATTAGAACTTCTACTGGGGCTACCCCATATTCATTAGTCTATGGGATGGAGGCCGTCCTACCTATCGAGATCGAGGTTCCGTCGTTACGAGTATTGGCTGAGTGCCAAATAGCCGAAGCAGATTGGCAGCAGAGCAGGTTCGAGGAACTCATGCTTTTCGATGAGAGAAGACTGAAAGCACTGTACCATGTTCAGGGTTATCAGCGCAGAATTGCCCGGGCTTTCAACAAGAAGGTTAAGTCCAGGAACCTAAAAGAAGGAGATTTGGTGCTCAAAGACAACCGAGCTCCCATCCATGACCCAAGGGAAAAGTTCAGACCCAATTGCACTGGTCCGTACATCATCAAAGCTATCTGGTCGGGTGGAGCTGTGGTTCTGATGGACCTAGATGGCTTGGAGTTCTCACAACCGATCAATATGGACAAGTTGAAGAAATATTACCCTTGAGAGGCTCGCTAGGCCGAAAACCCGAAAAAGGCGACCTAGGCAAAAGTTAGAGCACAAAAATTAGAAAATAGAAAAACTGAGCTCACAAGGTTGAAAACCCGCAAAGGGCGGCCTTGGCAAAAGTTAGAGCGTAAAAGGAGAGTGAAAATACTCGAGTGAACCGAAGCCGAACTACGTAAGGCTTGATTCCCATTTTCGGGATACGTAGGCAGCTTCATCCTGAAGTTCAGCCACAAACTTTTCCCCGATCAGCTTTGTCCATTTGATCACCTCAGTCATCTTTGTCCATCAGCATTTATCGTGATCTCCGGTGCAGTGCTTTTCAGACTAGGGGCAACTTTCCGTTGTCGCGGCAAAGGTCAAGGTGTTATTCAGACTTAGGGCAACTTTCCAAATTCGGATTCGGGATTGTGCATCTCAGTGACAAATTTCAGGCATGTTCAATTCTGATCCATATCGAAAATGGTTTTGAAAAGTTTTAATAAAAGTTGACTTTGTTCAAATTAATCTTTTTACAACTAAGACCATCTTTAGACCAAAGCGAAAAATTTTCAGTACCACAATCTCCAATTTCATTGATTTCAATACAGAGTTCTCCTGCTCTTGCATACAATTGAAGTTGCTTTTTATTACAATCATAAGGAAAACTTGAAAGTTCTAATAAAGCAATAAACCCGGGGCATAGTCAAGTCAGGTGCCCCTGCGCCCCCTCCTAGAGCTGGACGAAGTCTCAGATACCAATCTAGGCCCATTCTGCGCCTCTTCATTGAGCCAATCCCAACACTCATAAGACAAAGTGCAATTGAAAATGGGAGCGGGCAGAGCTCTCGTTCTCCATGTCAGAGCATATCGGCAAGTCAGGCGCCTCGGATCGGAATGCAACCGGGTACTCTATCTCTTCCGTGGACAAGTCCGTCATGACCGAATTGACGACGGATCCGGAACGGAAAATAGAAGACACAGTGAGTCAAGCCAATCAGCTGAATCCCAGGTTGGCGAGTCATACTGTAGCTCACTGCCGGTAGATTGAGCCAAGGACATTGCCAAGCAATGCGATCCACGGACAAGCTACACATCAAGTTGAACCACCAACCCTCATCAAGGGCATCGACTAAGCGTTGCCTGAAGAAGTAACCACGGGCTGAGTATGTTGGGCAAGAGTCCACAACCTGCAACTTGTCCATCAACCATATCTGGCGAAGGATGAAAAATGAGAGAATGAAGAATAGAGAGATGTACGATGAGGGAAAAGTAAGAAAAGGGTTTTGTGAGAAAACTGAGCTTGAGAGCCAAGTGACATGAGCAATACATATGAGAGATTGGGTGGGAAACTTTACCTGCAGTGGTAGTGGACTCCTCAAGAATTTGGTTGTTTCATGACGATAGAAAGCATCCAAACCCGTCAACGTCTCAGCCAGAGTCATGATAATGCAACTCTTACCCTCTTTCAAACCTTGGGTAACTTCAATCAATCGGACGCTAGATCCTCCAGAACCCGAGGCAAGTAAGAAATGAGATAGCATACACAAACAAAGTGCGTGTTGCCGAAAACCTTGCCAATGACGGTCACCGCGATCACCCGTGTCGGAAAACAAAGAAACCAAACTCGAATATCCAAAGATTCCGTCACAAATCAGAGATCAAGCATCAGGTACGGAGAACCCACACATTCGTCCTAAGGCTTGGGCATGGCCAAAACGGGGTTGGGGCAGGATCTCTTCATTTCGCTCAAACTCCATTAAGACTCGAAAATCTTCAAAGGTGGGACATACCTCTTGCCTGCCAAAGCTAAAAACATGCGTCACCAGATTCCAAAACCTTGCCGCGACATGGAGAAATAGAAAGTGCAGCGGGGTACGACCCAAAGTGAATAGTGCGTTTAGGCCGAAACCCCAAAAATTTAGCTTTTCCGAGCCATCCAAGTTGTTAATCCAAGCTGCAAGATTTTGGGCAAAAAATTCTTCCATTTGGAATAAATCAATGTGGAAATGAGAAAAACTACAAAGCTGGGGCCTTTTGTAGAGGATAAGGTTGAATGGAGGACAGGTGTCAGCATTCTGCTGGTTTCTCCCATTTTTGGCCGGCCGGCCAAATATAGTGCCGACCGGCCAAGATCAATGGCTGGAGTCCTCTCATGGCCGGTGGCCTTTCCATGGGGCCGGTGGTCTTCCCTTTGGTTCCCTGAGTTGTTTATGCTCAGAGGTTGAGGAATCCCACCATTTCCAATGCCCTCCAATGATCAATTCTTGCGGGGCCGCGCCCATTTGCTTATCGAGTTGTTGTACATTTGTTTATCGAGTTGTATTTCACTCTCTTTAAGTCTTCGTGTTGATTATCGAGTTGTACTCGCACCTAGTTAGCTTACCGAGTTTCCTCGTTTTTGCTTATCGAGTTGTAAGTCGGTTCGCTACCTGATTATTACGATGCAAATGCCTAAATTTCAAATGAATTTCAGTTTCATTCACATTGTTATGTGATGCCTTATGCGCGATGTATAGAACGCAAATGTAACATCTTTTGAATCAAATAGCAATTTCATTTCCGTATGTGTTTTGCAAAGAAATACACGCTTTGAAAAACAATGATAAACAAACTCGCCGAGGCAAAGGTAATGTGCTTGAACTACCAAGAAAAAGGAAAGGCAAAAAGGAAGAGTAGGGCAGCAGAGTATCGGGATGGATACTAGTAACCCCTCCCCTTGCAGTCGATGAACCACCTGCGCCCTTATTCAGGGTCAACTACATGGTGTAGACGTCCCCGAACGCGCCCGGGAGGGTTAGGTCCCGTTCCGTTCATATTGGGGTCACTATAGTTCGGACTCGATGTCACGGTTTTTAATCTTGAACGAAAGAGTCCAAATCCGGCAAATCGTTTGAGAAAACAGATTTTTTGAAAAGTAGTGCCAAACATGGACTGCTTTGCCAGATTATAGAGTCGCCACCTAAATATTTTATTTTTGGGAAATTTAGAAACCCCGACTCGGTCAAGGCCACATGTCCGCTATCACCAAAGTGGTCTTGGCTCGAGCTTGGGTACGATCGGGAAGGTCAACTATGAGCACCTTTCGCCCGTCCAAGACCGCCTCTACTAACCATGATATCCGATTTTGAAAACTTTATATGCTCTTATCCCGGTTATTAACCTAGAATTACTATGTGATGCGCACAACACAAAAGTATAGACTAGATTGCCTAACTTGGAAATAAACATTGCATATCCGTTTTATCTCGAAAAACGTGTTAGATTTTGCTACTCGCAAGTAGGCTAAAATACGGTTTTCAACGAGTTATTCCAACTCAGGCAATCCAACCTCCACCCACAGGCATTCAAACAGTTTATAACACATAAGCATTTAGCCGCATGGTAAGCATACTGTCATGGCAACATTCACACGCATGTGGTATGCTAAAGCGTAAAATACTTACATCGCACTGTGCCAAAAACAACAACCCGTTAGCAAACATGCTTGACCTAATTCATGTTAAGTGGCTAATGCAACACAGGCATAGATGCAATTTAGAGTAGGCTCGGCTATCCCTAAACATGGCATGTGAAATGCAATTTATTCGATGCACGTATTCAATTTGGAATTTAGAATACAATGCGCTTGTATGATGTACCGAGCCCGGTGCATGTCAACAAATGCATGGATGCACACATGCATAGCATATGGTATGCTAAAATAAACGTGCCCTAATCTACCATTGAAAGCGGGTAAATAAAAGGGATAGAAAGAAATGGGGATTGCAAGACAAACACCCACTCACACACGCTTACTACAGATTCGCCCTCGCTCGGAGGGACCAAAATAATAATACAGTTCGAAGAACTAATTAACTACGCAAGCTAATTAATTATTACAAATCAACTAAATTAATTAAATAACATAATTAATCTAATTAAACAGTGAATCACCTCGGGATGAGGGCAAGATGCATCACACGCCGGACTCGCCGAAATCGACCGTCATGCATGATTTGCCTCGCTTCTCTCGCTTCTCCTCGTAAAATTGCCAAAGTCCCGTATATGCTTCTCGGGCATTGGGGAGTACTACCGATAGAGCACCACCGCTGCCATATGTGGTCATCGGCCGAATTGATCCATCGGCTGTCAATTGATCACGGTCGGCACTAAATAGTGCCGCCGCACTTAACACATGCGTAACCCGCAACTCACAAAGAAGAGAGGACAACAACATGCATGGCAATGTGATTCAAGGTATTTATGCACTATACACACCCCTTATCATGTTATTGACTCAAGGGGGCATGTGCCTCGATTCCCGGACCACCAATTGCGCATTTCCTTGCGTGATGGCCCGGAGAACCAAGCATGCAACTTCGATTTCAAATGCAATGCAACCAAATAAACACACAAAAGTGCTTAACCTCTATCACATTTCACTTCAAGAGGCCAAACATGCATGCTCATGTGATGCAACCCTAAGCATGTTATCTAGCATGCAACATGGATTATGCAAGCAAGCTAAACATGTTAAGTATGCAACCTAAGCAAAGAGGCATACAAGCCAAGCAATGGAGTGGACTAAAACATGAATTAGGCTACTCCTAATTGGCCTAAAATCAGTGGCCAAAGTGCCTAGAAATGGAGACTAAACACACACACACACACATGCAAGTGTTATGATCCAAACCCAAGGCATAAACATGGCAACTCTCAAGCACACTTGAAGATACCAAACAAGGACGACGAGCATGCATTGTAAAGCTCTGAAAATCATGTTAAACATGGTGCCAAACCAACTAACAAAGCAAGCCAAACGAAGCATACAAATGGTTCAAGCATTAAGGCGAGCCAATGAGACTTTGAACCACACCTAGCACAACCACTCATGGCAACACTTAAGCAACTAAATCAGAGTTTTAACACGTAAAACTAAGCCCATAGGACCACCTAGATGGCATGAATCCAAAGGCATGCATTAAAGCCAAAAGATGGAACATTTAACACATACTCTTAGAGCATTAAAGAGACAACTAAGGCAAGCATACAAGCATACCAAAGGGACTGAGATAGCATGCTAGGGGGTTCCAAATCACCAAAAACAATGCAAGCAAGACATGCTACATATTCATGCTCTTAAGGCTAACAAACCAAATGTAAAGAGGCTATATTAAACATGTTATGGTTGACTCAAACAACATGAGACAGACCTTGAACATGGAAATATAAGCATAAAAGCTTCACAAATGTAGGCCTAAAACATGCTAGAAACTAAGGCACACAACCTAGGCATGTTAAGGCATCAAAGGGCATTACAAGGCAACTATGCTAAGCATGCATAAGAAACCAAAACCAACTTAAAATCATGTTATAACATGACAATATAAGCATGAAAAATAAGTCAAACATGCTCAACACACACTCAAGCATGAAGCTCCATAAGGAAGCAAAACTTGCCCTTTTCAAGGACATCAAGGAGAGGGGGTAGCCCTCTCCTTTTGGAGACTTTATGGCACCATCTCCACCACTGAAATCCCTCAAGATTTCAGTGGTGGAGAGGTCCAAGCACCAAAGTCTCGGAGCTCTCACAAAATGGCCTAAAATGGGACCTTTTCAAGGCCTAAAGGGGGTCAAACTTGCTCAAACCACAAAACACTCTTAATAAACAATAAAGAGGGTTAAAAAACAGAACTTTTATGTGTTATAGACCAAGCACAAAACCTGTTTAAACTAGGAAAAAATGGAATGCAAAAATGGGGGAAATAAAGCAAGTTTCTTACCCTTGATGATCTTTTTCACAAAGGTTGGAGTTGTTGGTTCCTTGAGCTCCAAACCAGTCAAAAATCTCAAGGACAAGCCCTTAGCACCTCTGTTCCAAGAGGAAGGTGAAACACTAGGTGTTGATGTGCAATAGTAAGGCAGAAACACCTAGTGTCCAAAACAAGAGAGAAAGAGAGAGATAGGATAGATACACAAAATCCAACCTAAAACCAGAGCTTCTCCCTCTCCTAAAATGTCTAACCCTCCAAAAATTCTAACCCTTGAGCCAAGAGAAGAGTCTTCTCTTGTATAGGCACAAAACTTACAAGTTAAGCAAGTCTAAGGGCTCATCCCTCCATACACGTGTATGGAGGGGAAACAAAAGGCATACAGCTGTCTGAAAATATCTCAGAAAACAACTGTAAAGTGGTCGGCAGGGCAAAATGGTAATTTTGCCAAAAAGAGTGCCGACCGGCACAAAATAGTGCCGACCGGCACAATATAGTGCCGATGGCAACACCAGCCAGCCGGTGGCCTCTAGCCACAGCCGGTGGTATGTGGGGATGCCTCACAAAGCATTCCTTGCCCCTCCAAGGCAAAGCACAAGTGTTTGGTGCAAAACCAGACACAAAAAAGTCAAGTTCGGAGGTCTTGAGGCAAGGTGCGTAGCCGAGAACTCCGAGAACTCCAAACAAACACAAACATGGATAATCACCGAGTGTTCAAGCGGTGACATCCAAGTCTTGAGGACGGTCAAAAATGGGGTGTCTACAGTTGCCCCTCTTTGACAGAACTTGAAAGTCATAACAATGACGGGAGTGAATGTCAAAGTCCAGAGACGACCCATTTTTGACAAGGCCGAAGACTTGGACAAACATGCAAGATAAACAAGGTATGCGCCCGAGGGCAGGGGCAAAATGCAAGACGATGCAAGAAGCCAAGCATAACTTATGATCATGCAAAGAAAGTCAGAATGAAGCACACATGCAACAGCTTATAAGCTAGCATACGCCAATCTACACTACAATGCAGAAGGATGTAAGAGAATTATGCAATTCTCAAAACGCCTCACGCGAGGATACAATACCTATGCGGCTCGTCGGTTCGCCGCCTCAATGAGTCAGACATACAATATCGTGCTCGCAAAGAAAGTAAACATAACAATAATATTGTTAGCCATATGCATGGCAATGCGAAATGCAAAATGAAATGCAATATATACAAAATGATGTATGAATAATGCAAATGATAATGCAATGCAATCGAAACTATGCAAACTACATGCAAAGCAATTGAATCATGATTCAATCATGAGCGGTTCGAAACCACACAAATGTCAAATAGATTGATGGAGGTAACAAGTCCGTCTCCCATAGAACGATGTCTGATCTATGAGTACTTCGCACGGACACAAGAACAAGTATTGGGTGGAATGACATAAGTGGGGAAACGACCCGCTGGGGAGAGAATAATGATCCTAATGCTGGATGCAACGATTATACTACAATGTAATATATACAATGGACATGGCGCGCAGGCCAAACCGTATCTCGCCTAGGAAAGGCATGCACACATACAAGCCATGTCTAACACAGAAAAGGGTGTCGCAACCTCAAACCAACATACCAGCGTGGAGTAGGCGCGATACACGAACAGAACTATGCTTCAACGTGAAAAGTATAGGCACATACCAGACCAAACTTAACAAGGAAAGGTGCAAGCCATAAATGGAAGATGATGCAGTAGAATGCATGCAATGGAATAGATACAATGGATATGGCACGCGGGCCAAACCGTATCTCGCCTAGGAAAGGCATGCACGCATACGAACCATGTCTAACACAGAAAAGGGTGCCACAACCTCAAACCAACATACCAGCATGGAGTAGGCGCGATACATGAACATAACTATGCTTTGACGTGAAAAGTATAGGCACATACCAGACCAAGCTTAACAAGGAAAGGCGCAAGCCATAAATGGAAGATGATGCAGTGGATGCATGCAACTATGATGCAATAGAAATGGATATTTATAGAAAATGCATGACGTATGTACCATACTACAAGGATGATGCATGACATATGCATGTTTTTGTGTTTTGAATTTTTTGAAATGCCATATGCAATATTTACAAATGATGCATGACAAATGCAATATAATGCAATGGCTGCGATTGCAGTTTTCCCTATTCTCCCAATGGGGCGATATACTAGGTTGGTTCAGTATCCAGAATTGAGGCGTAAACACGCCACCTCAACCTATGGGGATTCCATACAGAGTTCAAGCCGAGGGTACACCCCTTGGGTATTTAAACCAGACTTTAGTCTCGGAAATCCCGAACCTTTGCGTTCTAGGCATAAGCCGTTCAAACTCTAGTCTTCACTGTCCCCATTGGTCTCCTAGGAACTCACCGCAAACACGCATGTGGCTTTACTGCACCACCTAAGTCGTTAAGCACGACAAACACTGAAGGAATTGCACCTTCAGAGGATTTAAGGTCTCCTAGACCGGAATGTGAATGTAGTGAAGGTTTCGCACCCTCCAAGGATTTAAGGTCTCCTAGACCGTGCGTGTTTAAGGTCTTGCCAGACCCAAGGTGGGCGTTGCATGAATTGAGATGATGATACATGACAATGCGTGCGCCAAAGGTTTTGCACCTTCGAAGGATTTAAGGTCTCCTGGACCGTACGTGTTTAAGGTCTCGCCAGACCGGGTGGGGCAACTGTTACACAATACTTTAAGTGTATGCGATGCAAACGAGTAACGCACGCGGATGCAAATGGGGCAAATGAGACGTGCGTGCAATGAGGTACGCGTGCCTCAAAAGATGGAAAAGGAAGTGCAATGAGGGTGCGCCAAACGCCACGACGCGCAAAATAGCACGATACGTTAGACAACGCGAGTGCACAAAACAGCGCGATACGATGCATGCCGAATGCAATGAGGTGCACACCTTAATGCACCGAAGGTCTTGCACCTCCCAAGGATTTAAGGTCTCCTAGACCGTGCGTGCATGACGAAGGTTCTGCACCCTCCAAGGATTTAAGGTCTCCTAGACCATACGTGTTTAAGGTCTCATCAGACCATATATGTTTAAGGTCTCGCCAGACCGGGATGGAAAATGATGAGGTAACGCGCATGGGACGCGTATACCGATACGAATGAGAAGCGGAATGCAAAACGAGGCACACGTACCTCGAGACGTAATGAAATGCGAAATGAGGCACGCATCCCTCATTGAATGGAAAATGGAATGCAAAATGAACATGAACATGCAGAATGAAGCACGTGAGGTAGCACACCTCACGTGGATCAAGACGAAATGCAAATGAAGCACGTGAGGTAGTACACCTCACGTGGATCAAGATGAAATGCAAAATGAGGCACGTGAGGTAGTACACCTCACGTGGATCAAAATGAGATGCAAAATGAGGCACGTGAGGTAGTACACCTTACGTGGATCAAAATGAAATGCAAAACGAGGCACACGTACCTCGAGATGTAATGAAATGCAAAACGAGGCACACGTACCTCGAGACGCAATGAAATGCAAAATGAGGCACACATACCTCATTTGATGGAAAATGAAATGCAAGACGAGGCACACGTCCCTCGAGATGCAATGAAATGCAAAATGAGGCACACATACCTCATTTGATGGAAAATGAAATGCAAAACGAGGCACACGCATTCTCGAGATGCAATGAATGCAAAATGAGGCACACATACCTCATTTGATGGAAAATGAAATGCAAAACGAGGCATACGTACTCGAGATGCAATGAAATGCAAAATGAGGCACACATACCTCATTTGATGGAAAATGAATGCAAAACGAGGCACACGCACTCGAGATGCAATGAAATGCAAATGAGGCACACATACCTCATTTGATGGAAAATGAAATGCAAAATGAGGCATACGCATTCTCGAGATGCAATGAAATGCAAAATGAGGCACACATACCTCATTTGATGGAATTGATGCAAGTGTGACACGATGCCACACTTAAAAATGCAAGACAAGGTAAGTCACAAGGACGCGTAAGACGGCATGACGCGACGCACTGCATAAAGGGTGGATGCGTAATGCACACGGGCAACTTTTGAATTTTGTAAAAGACCAAAGGATACAAAAGGATACAATCTCGCTTGAATTTGAGTGCCACTCACAAGAGACACAAATCAAGTCGAACGGAGGCCGCTTGAGCATCGGGATGCACTTTCTTGCACTTTCTTGAGCTATGAAGACCCAAAACCCTTTACTTTACCTAAACAAGACCTTGGGAACACCACCGGGTGGTGGGTGGTCACCGGCCGCCCACCGTCATCGGAGAAACATTCATCGGCACAAAACAAGGCCGACCGCCAAAAGTTGCCGATCGGGGCAGATTCGCATTTCACCTTGGTTTTATAAAATAGGGTTCCCCAACCCTATTTTCTTATTTCCTTGTCAAAATCCAACCCTCTCTCTCTAGAGTCTCTTTTCCTCCTCTTTCGCCATTTCTTTGAGTTTTAGGCTCGATTTCGTGCTCGATTCATGAATACCTTCGCTTTCAGACACTTCCACCCGATTGAAATCTCGCTTCGATTTCTTTTGCTATTTTCGCTTTTTCGACTTGTTCCCTCGATTTTCTACATTTCGTGTCTTTTCATCTTCCGACCTTCCCACCATTTCCCCCTCCTGGGTTGACCTTCTCGGTTGACTTTTTCAGATTCCGAATCTTTTCATCTTCCGCCATTTTTCACTACCACTACTATGGTCGACGACGTTCCACATGCCGGGACTCCCTGATCACGAGATGGATCCCGGTTGAGCTCCTCCACGAAAGCGAATTATTCGACCGGCGACCTACCGCCTACCATTCACGATTTCCGCCAGATGGACTCCGCCACTTCGCGGTTTTGACAAGGCTCGACCCGAGCTTCACGCGAGCCGACCTCTCACCTTTCGCTCGGCCTGAGGTAACCCTTCGCTTCGCATTTTCTCGCAATGTAGAATCAGAACTCACAACCGCCATAGCCGACATAACCCTTAATTGCTTAGCTCGATACATCAGATCAGAAGTTGATTGTAGACAACTTCACAACTGAGATATCCGCTAGGACCGACACACATGCACACACACCGCACTAGCCTCAATCACCCAAACACGCACAATCAGATTTCACTACAAATTCACCGATACCGGACTTATTTGAATCAAAACATATTGTATGTCAGATTTAAATTGAACCACACAAAGCACGCCGACGATCATACGTTGTAGCTCACCTATTGGCACACTATAACCCGACATTCGCTTGAATCAAAAATGTACACACATGTACTATATCTCAGATGTCGACCTCACAAACATATCGACACATCACAGTCAGAGTCCACCGCAAGACATCAAACCCTCGACATTTTCTTGCATCCGAAAAACGTACACACGTGCACCATGTTTACACTGCACCACTCAAAAACATACTGACATCTCACATACTATTCTATCAGAAGCACACCGCAAGACCCCGCTTCGCTTGAATCCGAAAAACGTGCACGCATGCTAGATTTGTATCGACTTTAACATATTTCCTCAGAACTATGCATTTCATATTGCTTTGCAACCATTTGTTTGTAAATAGGGAGATTCCCATACCATCCGCGGGTATGGGAATGTTTCGACTCGAGATTGGTATTCAGAGCTTCCCGAGGCGGTCCGATACATCATGGATGAGGCGGGCTTCGGTTCCTTCGCAGGGTCCGACCACCATCGCCGCAGCCACTTTAGTTGCCTTGGCGGAGAGGTACCACCGATTCATTCCATCTATCGGCAGCGGGAGACATGACGATGACTCCTACGACTTCTTGCTCACCAAGACGGGTAAGGTGATCCGATCCCTTCGACACCGATATGGATGAGTGGACCGCCGCGATCCACTTACTTGGCGCAGTTCCGCTTCTTGCACGCCCGTGCTTTGTCCGCTATTCTTGTTCGAGGTGCGCTGGTGCAAATTTCTTTCTTGTCGACGCAGCCCGATGACCGAGGTGGCCGTGGAGCAAGATGCACGCGCTTTAATGTTTTTGTTGGGGACCACACTATTCGCCGACCGGCGAACACCGCGGCTTCGCTTACTCAACAAGACCGTGGACGCCCCGACATCTTGCGCTTATGATCGTGGCGCGGCTCGCCACTTTCACGGCTATATGAGTTTCGCCATGCAGAATGACAGCTTGTTGGGGGTTACCGAAGCTTGGGAGGTACGCTTTTTTTCCGCTTTACATTGCTTCAGACTTTTTGTACTGCACACCGCACACATCGTAGTCTCGCTTACACTTATCAGATAATCGTACACACGGCACACACATACTCCGCTTTATATCGATCAGACATCGCTCACACTCTACACTCGCCGATAATCGCACAACACACGGCCCCGCTATTTCGCTTTACTCAGATTCGCTCGATAAATGTTCGACATCCGCCTTGCGCCAGGGTCTATGCCTACTTTCCCAAAGCTAGAGCCAAGATCGAGACGAGACTCCTCCGGTCGCTCCTTTTCACGCCGCCACGACGGAGGTGCACACGGCGCCACGGAGACTTTCACTTTCTTCCATTACTTTGACACCATCACCTCCGCCGAGGTATGTTTTACTTACACGCTTAAGCTTCACTTTTCATCAGATATTTACAATACCAAGAGGTAATAAATCAGATTTCAATTTCAGATCACCGGCACCATGGGCTCCTCGCCAAGATAGTGCGGATCGGTTGCCGGCCGACGAGACCTCGCTATCGGATTTTGCCGGAGGGCCCTGCCGGGCTTGGTACTGGGTGAGCGCTTATGCTGCACTGTGGTTACCTCGAGCAGATAGTTCCGAGCACCTTCCCGAGCATATGAGGGACACCGAAGCTTTCACCACGAGCAGATGGCGGACTACACCATCGGCCGAGGCGGATTTGCCAGAGGCGAGGGCGACTACTCGTGAGTACGCCCGACCTTCATCATGCGGCGCCGAGTGGTGGTCGCCGAGCCGAGCCAGAGACCTACGGCGCCGGCGGGCAGGCAGAGGGCGGAGCAGGAGCGGATCGCCACAGAGAGCTCGAGCTCACAAGCAGAGGGGAGTGCAGAGGGACGAGGGACGGCCGCCCGCTCGCCTACCATGCCGACATACAGGGGCAGTGGGGAGACCTACCAGATCCCCTTTGCTCCTCCCTACCGGGTCATGAGTTGGCCGGTATTCCCGACTTGCCTCCCAGATGTACCACTTTACTTCAAGATCTTGCATTGTCATTTCATTCAGTTCATTCGATATTCCATGTAATATTGATGCATCTAATACTTTTGCAGCTTCCTCCGAGTACACCCGGCATCATTGAGCCAATGCCTCCATGGCGGGATGTTGCAATGACCTTGAGTTCCTAGCCTTCTACGGCCTTCCCAGATGTTTTCTCGACATAGTTCCAAACTATATACAAATTGCTTCGCATAACTGATGCACGACACAACATCTCGATAAACCGTTTCACAGATTCACACATCAGATTCATACATCGTGATTCTCGACCGATAAACCGCCACGGCATTCGCAGACTGCTAAAATCGCCACGGCATTCACACATCAGATTCATACACTGATTCTCGCATTCTCGCAGACCGATAAAACTACTTCACGATTCTCACATCAGACTCATACACCGTGATTCTCAGACCGATAAACCGCTTCATGTGTACCGATGCATTTGCCTTTTGTATTTTTCACCTCCTTCCCGATTCCTCCCATGGGTGGCGGCGCCCATCCTGACCTCCCATTTCTACTTGGGATGGCAGGATATTCCCCGCACTGCAGGGGGCGTGGCTATGGGGGAGCAGCTCCAGCTGGCCAGGGGATGGCGAAGTCGGAGGCGGAGGCCTCTCGAGGAGGAGGCCGGGAGCTCGGCCTGCCCGACAAATGACACTTCGATGACGCCTCCTGCTTCGGCCCAGAAGAGGGCGAGGATGGATCCTGCCATGAGGCCATTGACGATGATTACGCATCATTGCTTTTTTCTTTTATTTTCTTGTACTTTTCTTTTGGTAGATAGAGTACTATGTATCGCCACAGTGATTTTGTTTTCTCAAACATTGTACTTGAAAGAGATTATATGAAATGGAACAAACTTTTGTTTGAAAAGAATGTTATATCTGTATATATCTCAGATCTTTCATACTTTGCACTGCATTGCATCATATTACACCTCGAATGTAAATGGTATTGATCTGTTGTCTGACAATTGAACACTTGCACTGTAATAATCAGATAACCAACCAACTAAGCAGCAAAACAACACATACGAACCATTGCTCAAAATCGGGTTCACAAATTCATACTCGCTAGGGACTAATCATTGGGATTGATCAGATATAGCCCATAACGCAAAGATTCGTTCATTCTCGCATACAAAGAACTCGAACAAATAGCCCCAATCCGACGAGACGGACCACAAAGTCGACATGGTTGCAGCTTGAAACACACTCGATGTCCCAAATTTTCCCTTTCCTTCTCTTGCTTCGCACGGATGTAGAGAATGGCACAGCATTCTGAGCACAAGCGATTACCTTTTGGAAGAAGATGGGTTTTCAACCAGGGTGTCGACCCTACCTGAGAACACGACGAGACAGACTCAAACAAGGAAACAAAAGGCGCACGACCTAACGCAACGAGACACACTCGGAAAAGACTCAAAGCCAAAATTGAGACCGATAAATCAAAAGACACAACGCACAGACATGTTTACAAAAAGGACCTCAAATTTCGAGGAGCCAATTCCTCCGGATATTACTCCCACCCTTTCTGATTCGTGATACTCACATCACTCGCCCTCGTGCTCATTTTTCTCTCAAAGCCCTTTTCTACACTTTTCTCTCAACTTACTCCTGTCTATTCTTTATTCTCTGATTTTTATCCCTCCCTGTGGTGAATGATGCATTTAATAGGAAGTCATGGGTTCACACCCATCATCATAGCTCACTACTGCCTTCTGGTAGATAGAGCGCCCTGTTGGCAAGCAGATTAACGGGGGGAAGACAGAGGACCCGACTCAATCGTGCCCCTAGTTCGTCATTTTGACCATTTTTGTTGTATTTTCTAAAACGGTTTTGATCAAAAATGAGAGTTGGATGAGCACACTTATTCAATTTTTGATTTGAAATCATGCAAGTCAGGCTGTGAGCACTGAAGATTCTCCTTTTTGGGTCCAAACATGGTCCAATTTCGAAAATAAAACAGTTTTCGAGAAAATAAGTCAACCTCAGTGAAAATTTTCAAAAACTATTTTTGCAAACAAACAACGCTCAACGAGCGTGAAACTTACCCTCGAGATGCGCAGCCTCGGATCGGAGGCAATAGGAAATTGCCCCTAGCTTAAAGAGGGGTAAGGCAACGGAAAGTTGCCCCTGGTTTAGACGGTAACTCAGGGCAACTTATGGCAATACATGGCAACGGAAAGTTGCCCCTTGTTTAAATGATGCCGCGGCATGTTGTAAGCCAGCCTTCGTTGATGACGATCGGACCCTCGGGCACGGAGCAGGCGCAGACGGTTTGAAATCAATATATGGACACAGTCACCTGGAAGGTGTTGGGGGTTGGACTTCAAGAGGAAGTTGGTCACGTAATTCCAGGTTGCTGCAATCGAGACATTGGATTCGGAGAAGGCAAAAGTGATCAAAACCACGACATGGACTGAGACGCTATGGAAGCGTTGGGGGCTGGACTTCAGCATGAAGTTGCCTACGTATCCCAAACATGGGAATCAAGCCCACGAGTTCTGCTAAGGTACACTCGGGTATTTAACCTTCACTGTTTTTAGGCTCTAACTTTTGCCAAGGTGCCCAATGCGGGTTTTCGACCTTGCGAGCTTTGTTTTTCTTTTCTTCTTTCTCTCTCTTTTTATATATATATATTTTTTCTTTTTCTTTTTTGCATCTTTCTTTTATTTTCTTTTTGCTTTTTTTGTATTTTTTTTCTTTTCTTTTCTTTTATGTTGTTTTTTTTTTCCTCTGCTCTAACTTTTGCCTGGGTCACCCTTCCGGGTTTTCGGCCCAGCGAGCCTCTCAAAGGGTAAAAGTGTAGCAAGCCCATGCCAAATGGTTTTGAGATTGAAGCCTCTCCACATCCAGGAGAACGATTGTTGTGTTGATTTGCAGGGAAGTCCATCACGGTTGCTTCTCGAGCTTTGCTTGGTGGAGTCTGATCTCCTTGATCTGACGTTGATGCCTCTTGTTCGAGGGCTGCTTCAAATTGGGCCACACAGGCGTTTCATGGCACTGAATGTTTTGCACGGATTGCGGTTTGCAACAGATAAATCAAATCTCGAGACTGGGAGCGATCTTGGGCTGCACCATCTCAAGAGTGGTTCCACAGTGTCTTCGCAAGATCAAGCAAAAATATTTTGTTTTTGAAAGTTTTTAAGAAAGCGACAAATCGCTCGCGTTGAAGATAGTGTGGAACCAGTCTGGATCGAACCAAGATCCTTCTCAGTACTCATGCTGACAAGCATGATTTCATTCATTAAGGGCTTAGCACGCCTTTCTTTCTCTCAAAATGATCAAAATTTTTACAAATCCCGAGGAATTCCTTCCTCTTCGTTTTCATCACCGCAGTGTTCAAAATGGGGTTTTATGAAAAAGCTAGGTCATCATAACGATGTTCAAGGCACAAGAGAGCAAAGAATGCACCGCTGCTCCATTCACATTCTCTCGCACGGCCGCTCAAACAAAGAATAAACACGAACGTGATAGCCACAATGTTTATTCAGATTTGTTGGCATAACTCGCCTCGCCAGTAAACAAACTCAACAAAGAAAAGCAACTAATTGAAAGACAAAACGGTGTTTGAGGCAACAACCCCAAATCACCGGTATATTATACAAGAGGGATCGACCGTTACAACAAGATGCACTCAGAAACGAAAAAGACCGACTCAATACAGAGAGACTCAAAAACAAAACAAAAGGCTGACTCGACACCCAAGTCAGGATTTACAAAACTAGCATCGGCAGGTGCTCAAAAAATGCGCGCCAAACGCCATATCCAAAATGTACCAGACATCGCCTCAAGCGCGTTCACCTCCGCTACATACTCATGTATTCAGATCCTCAAAATCCAACAATTGAGTGGTGACGGACTTTGCCGAGGTAGGCGGAGGATAACCTCGTTATCAATCAAATCTTGCACCTCGTGTCAAGGCGAAAACAATTGTCATGGCATGGCTACACCGATGGTACGACAAGACAGGAAGCATCATGTGTGGCCGGAGATTCTTCGAGCGCCGAGGCTCCAGGCTTAAGGTGTCCCCTTTCAAAGAAGGATCTGTAATGCCTTGGACAATGGCATATAGAGAGCATGAAGACCGCGCCTCTAGGTGTATTTTGGAGTCTCGAGCACTTGCTAGATGCGCTAGCGAACGGATCGGCGGGTGCGGCCTTGCTTCGATCCTTTCCGGATGCAAGGCCGAACGGAAGAACTGCCCTAGCAGACGGGCCTATCCCGATTCTCGATTGATCGAATCGCCTCAAAGTGAGTAGGAAAGCATCCTCCACCTTTTGTCACGATCATGATATTTGTTGCTTGTTCATTCCCCGGCCAAAGCCTCTATCGCCCACGAAGCTTGTTCCACCTGGTCGGCAGATTCCGCCTTCACTTTGTCTTTGCCTCTCGCCTCACCGATGAGAGGTTTGGGTTGGTACCGGTACATCATCATAGGTGGAGGTCATCTCCGATCGATTGAGCTCGATCACAATCCGCCCCAAGAGCGGGGCTCTTGGGTTCGAATTTCCGATATGCAACCGGTGGCGAAGTTGACATTTCATAAGCGAGATCCGCCACGGACCTCTAGAGATCACCTATCATTCCCATTAACTCGAATGTAGTGGGCTCACGAGCTTGATAGAACTGGGGGCCCCAGATTGGGTGCGCAGCGGGCGACCTGGGAGGATGCGGCATATCGTCACGGCCTCACCTCGTAGGGTAATCCCTTGATCTAGTGCGGTCATTATAACCACTATTTCTTCCGAACTCACATCCCTAGTCTTGCTTTAGCAAAGGGAAATATCGACTATTCTCAGATCAACTTTCAACTCTCGAATCGAAGGAAAAACGGACAAGATTTCAGCCAAGACAGATCAAACACAGCGTAGTCAATCAACCGATTCTACTATCGATAATCGTTTCGTAATCATCGTTCCGTAACCAACCGATACCCACGCATATAATCGATACGGGTTCTCAACAACATCGATATCAGTGCTTTCGCCGGATATCACACCGTAAACCGATATGTACATTCTCGCAGAGATACACTCTAAAAGCACATAGCGTATAATGAGAGCCAAAACACCCCTATGTTGGGGTAGGGTTTCTATCCTATTTTTGTCGAGCTAGGGTTTCACTACCCACGCAATGCTTCACACAACCTATGATCGGTGAGCAACCCGCCCTAGCTTGGAATGGTCACTACGGATTTCGATATGCACTAGGTCGAATGGTCAAAAGGGTGCCTCGGTAAACCGGGTTTGTGTTCCCATGCCGTCAGAACCCATAACCGTCACTTTATGGTCATGCCTTGACAAGACAAGCCTCCTCCGCAAACTGCTCAGAATCGCAGATGGCAAACACGGTGTCCTAGGCGCACTAATGCACATGCAATGCAAAGAAACACATAAGCGTAGTCAAACAGATATCACGCTGCTCGAAGTCAAACTCGAAAATCTCAACGGAGTCGCCAGAAATCAGACGCCCCGAACGCGCCCGTGAGGGTTAGGTCCTGCCTGCTCATATTGGGGTCACTACGCCGACTCGATGTCACGGTTCTTAATCTTGAACCAAAGAGTCCAAATCCGCAAATCGCTTGAGAAAACAGATTTTTGAAAAGTAGTGCCAAACATGGATCGCTTTGCAGACAAAGTCGCCACCTAAATATTTTATTTTTGACAAATTGAGGAAACCCTGACTCGGTCAAGGCCACATGTCCGCTATCACCAAAGTGGTCTTGGCTCGAGCTTGGGTACGATCGAAGGTCACTATGAGCATTCTTTCGCCCGTCCAAGACCGCCTCCACTAACCATGATATCCGATTTTGAAAACTTTATGCGTTCTTATCCCGGTTATTAACCTAGAATTACTATGTGATGCGCACAACACAAAAGTATAGACTAGATCGCCTAACTTGGAAATAAACATTGCATATCCGTTTTATCTCGAAAAACGTGTTAGATTTTGCTACTCACAAGTAGGCTAAAATACGGATTTCAACGAGTTATTCCAACTCAGGCAATCCAACCTCCACCCACAGGCATTCAAACAATTTATATAACATAAGCCTTTAGCCACATGGTAAGCATACTGTCATGGCAACATTCACACGCATGTGGTATGCTAAAGCGTAAAATACTTACATCGTACTTCGTGCCAAAAACAACAACCCGGTTAGCAAACATGCATGACCTAGTTCATGTTAAGTGGCTAATGCAACACAGGCATAGATGCAATTTAGAGTAGGCTCGGCTAACCCTAAACATGGCATGTGAAATGCACTTTATTCGATGCACGTATTCAATTTGGAATTTAGAATACAATGCAGTTTGTATGATGTACCGAGCCCGGTGCATGTCAACAAATGCATGGATGCACACATGCATAGCATATGGTATGCTAAAATAAACGTGCCCTAATCTACCATTGAAAGCGGTAAATAAAGGGATAGAAAGAAATGGGGATTGCAAGACAAACACCCACTCACACACGCTTATTACAGATTCGCTCGCCGAGGGACCAAAATAATAATATAAATCAAGAACTAATTAACTACGGAAACTGAGTAATTATTACTAATCACATAAATTAATTAAATAACATAATTAAACTAATTAAAGGAATCACCTCGGATGAGGGCAAGATGCATCACACGCCGGACTCGCGCCGGAATCGTGACCGCCATGCATGATTTGCCTCGCTTCTCCGCTTCCTCCTCGTAAAATTGCCAAAGTCCCGTGCTTCTCGTGGCATTGGGGAGTACTACCGCCGATAGAGCACCACCGCCGCCATAAGTGGTCATCGGCATCAATTGATCCATCGGTTATCAATTGACGGCCGACGGCACTAAATAGTGCCGCCGCACTTAACACCGCAGAACATGCAACTCACAAAGAAGAGAGGACAACAACATGCATGGCAATGTGATTCAAGGTATTTATGCACTATACACACCCCTTATCATGTTATTGACTCATAAGCATGTGCCTCGATTCCCTGACCACCAATCACAAGATTTCCATGCGTGATGGCCCGAGAACCAAGCATGCAACTTCTATTTCAAATGCAATGCAACCAAATAAACACACAAAAGTGCTCAACCTCTATCACATTTCACTTCAAGAGGCCAAACATGCATGCTCATGTGATGCAACCCTAAGCATGTTATCTAGCATGCAACATGGATTATGCAAGCAAGCTAAACATGTTAAGTATGCAACCTAAGCAAAGAGGCATACAAGCCAAGAAATAGAGTGGACTAAAAGATGAATTAGGCTACTCCTAATTGGCCTAAAATCAGTGGCCAAAGTGCCTAGAAATGGAGACTAAACACACACACACACATGCAAGTGTTATGATCCAAACCCAAGGCATAAACATGGCAACTCTCAAGCACACTTGAAGATACCAAACAAGGACGACGAGCATGCATTGTAAAGCTCTGAAAATCATGTTAAACATGGTGCCAAACCAACTAACAAAGCAAGCCAAACGAAGCATACAAATGGTTCAAGCATTAAGGCGAGCCAATGAGACTTTGAACCACACCTAGCACAACCACTCATGGCAACACTTAAGCAACTAAATCAGAGTTTTAACACGTAAAACTAAGCCCATAGGACCACCTAGATGGCATGAATCCAAAGGCATGCATTAAAGCCAAAAGATGGAACATTTAACACATACTCTTAGAGCATTAAAGAGACAACTAAGGCAAGCATACAAGCATACCAAAGGGACTGAGATAGCATGCTAGGGGGTTCCAAACCACCAAAAACAATGCAAGCAAGACATGCTACATATTCATGCTCTTAAGGCTAACAAACCAAATGCAAAGAGGCTATATTAAACATGTTATGGTTGACTCAAACAACATGAGACAGACCTTGAACATGGAAATATAAGCATAAAAGCTTCACAAATGTAGGCCTAAAACATGCTAGAAACTAAGGCACACAACCTAGGCATGTTAAGGCATCAAAGGGCATTACAAGGCAACTATGCTAAGCATGCATAAGAAACCAAAACCAACTTAAAATCATGTTATAACATGACAATATAAGCATGAAAAATAAGTCAAACATGCTCAACACACACTCAAGCATGAAGCTCCATAAGGAAGCAAAACTTGCCCTTTTCAAGGACATCAAGGAGAGGGGGTAGCCCTCTCCTTTTGGAGACTTTATGGCACCATCTCCACCACTGAAATCCCTCAAGATTTCAGTGTGGAGAGGTCCAAGCACCAAAGTCTCGGAGCTCTCACAAAATGGCCTAAAATGGGACCTTTTCAAGGCCTAAAGGGGGTCAAACTTGCTGAAACCACAAAACACTCTTAATAAACAATAAAGAGGGTTAAAAAATAGAACTTTTATGTGTTATTGACCAAGCACAAAACCTGTTTTAAACTAGGCAAAAATGGAATGCAAAAATGGGGGAAATTAAGCAAGTTTCTTACCCTTGATGATCTTCTTCACAAAGGTTGGAGTTGTTGGTTCCTTGAGCTCCAAACCAGTCAAAAATCTCAAGGACAAGCCCTTAGCACCTCAGTTCCAAGAGGAAGGTGAAACACTAGGTGTTGATGTGCAATAGTAAGGCACAAACACCTAGTGTCCAAAACAAGAGAGAAAGAGAGAGATAGGATAGATACACAAAATCTAACCTAAAACCAGAGCTTCTCCCTCTCCTAAAATGTCTAACCCTCCAAAAATTCTAACCCTTGAGCCAAGAGAAGAGCCTTCTCTTGTATAGGCACAAAACTTACAAGTTAAGCAAGTCTAAGGGCTCATCCCTCCATACACGTGTATGGAGGGGAAACAAAAGGCATACGGCTGTCTGAAAATATCTCAGAAAACAATTGTAAAGTGGTCGGCAGGGAAAAATGGTAATTTTGCCAAAAAGAGTGCCGACCGGCACAATATAGTGCCGATGGCAACACCAGCCAGCCGGTGGCCTCTAGCCACAGCCGGTGGTATGTGGGGATGCCTCACAAAGCATTCCCTCCACCTCCAAGGCAAAGCACAAGTGTTTGCTGCAAAACCAGACACAAAATTGTCCAGTTCGGAGGTCCTGAGGCAAGGCGCGTAGCCGAGAACTCCGGGAACTCCAAACAAACACAAACATGGATAATCACCGAGTGTTCAAGCGGTGACGTCCAAGTCTTGAGGACGGTCAAAAATGGGGTGTCTACACATGGTTTGGCACCTTCATTATTCAAGATATCGCAAGAAAGCGCGCTTCTTTTTTTTGGTAGGCTTTTGAGTTGACCTCAGGCCATATCTTTTTGAGCGACGCTCCTTATGTGCGAGGAACATCCTTCCTCAGATCCTTCTCGATCTTGTGAGCTTCACAACATGCCTCAATTGTATTGTGTTGCGTGCTTTGCATTACACGCCTCAAGTTTCTATACACATTGCTCACAGAGACCGTGATGCTTTACTTACATGTATTCAAGTTCTTTTCTTATATGCCTTGCTTGCATAGACCAAATGTTTTACTTTATGAGACCGTGATATCTGCTATGAGACCGCATGCCTTACTTATGAGACCGTGATGCTTTACTTGTGTAGACAACATGTTTTCTCATTACTTGCATAGACCGTGATGTTTTACTTATGCATAATCAAGGTTTTACTTATGTGATACCGTGATGTCTCATTTATGAGACCGCATGTTTAGTTTATGTGAGACCGTGATGCTTTACTTATGAGATCGTGATGTTTTACTTATGAGACCGTGATGTCTCGCTTATGAGACCGCATGTTTTGTTTATGAGACCACGGTTTATAATCAAATTTCATTACTTGCATAGACCGTGATGTTTTGTTTGTGTAGACCGCATGTTTTGCTTGTGTAGACCGTGATATTTGTAATCAAATCCATTACTTGCGAGACCGCATGTTTTGTTTATGAGACCGCATGCTTGTGTTCAATTTCATTGCCTGCGAAGGCCGCATACTTATGTTCAAATCCATCGATTGCGTGGACCGCATACTTCACTTACACGTGTTCAATATTCGTTGCTTGCGTAGACCGCATGCTTTACGTACATATGTTTGTACCTTCATGGCATTGTCATGCCTTCCACTTGATTTGCGTTGTCCCACATTTTCAATTGCATTATGTGCATGCTACTAATAAAATCGTACCTGTTAAGTTTCTTTCCTTTTCAGGCACGATATTGTATGTACGGTTCATTTGCGACTGGTGGAACCAGACGAACCAGACAGGTATTGTATCTGCCGCGTGAGACGTCTCGAGAATTGCATAATTCTCTCACATCCTTTCTGCATTGTAGTGTAGTTTGGTGTATACTAGCTTAAAACTGTCGCATGTGTGCTTCGTCACAGTTTTTCTTTGCATGATCATAAGTTACGCTCGGCTTCGTGCATTGTCTTGCATTTTGCCCCTGCCTTCGGGCGCATACCTTGTTTGTCTTGCATGTTTGTCTAAGTCTTCGGCCTTGTCAAAAATGGGTCGTCTCTGGGCTTTGACATTCACTCCCGTCATTGTTATGACTTCCGAAGTTCACAAAGAGGGGCAATCAGACACCCCATTTTTGACCGCCTTCAAGACTTCGACGCCACCGCTTGAACACCCGGTGATCATCCATGTTTGTGTTCGCTTTGGAGCTCCCGGAGGTCTCGCCACGCCGCTTTGCCTCGTAATCTCAAAACTCGACCGTTCTGTTTGGTTTTGGCACCAAACACTTGTGTTTTTGCCTTGAAGGGCGTGGAATGGCTTGTTGGCCATCCCCACACTCCACCGACGCCCCACCTATCACCGCTGTTTGTGGTGCCACCGCAGTGGTTTCTTAAAACCAATGGCTTGGTCGGCACTATATTTTGCCGATCGGCACTTTGTTGTGGCCGATGACCTCTTTTGCCACCGACCGCACCCTTTTACCTCAGCATGGTGCATGCCACCGTGCCACCTGTAATGCACCATCACCACTGCCCATGCACGGGGATGAACCCTTTGCACCCTTGACCCCCCTTGGTTCCTTCTAGAAGGATGAACCCTTGGCCAAGCTTCTTGGAGAAGCTTGGCCAACTGTCTTAGCTTCCTCTAGAAGCCAAGACTCCTTTGCACCCTTTGCCCCTTTCACTTGGCTTCTTGGAGAAGCCAAGAACCATTTGCTTAGTCTATATATCGAGCCCTCCTCCTCCATTGTTAAAGGTTGGAGTTTTAAAGAAAAGAACCAGAGCTTATATACATATATATCTGCTAGATATATCATCTCTCTCTATATTTCCCTCTCTCTCCTCCCTTAGTGTGTGTTTGGAAGCCCAAAAATGCATTTTTACCTTACTTTTGTACTAATACACACACCATTACACCTTATTCCGAGATCGAGAGGCTTTGAGGGTTGATTCTTGAGCTTTTGGACTGATTTTGATCAAAAGAGGAGGGCTGCATTGACTGTTCTTGAGGTGTTCTTCAAGGGTAATCACTTTGCTTTAGTTTCCCCAAACTTGCACTAGTTTTTTACCTGTCTTGCTTGCTGATTTAGGCTTTGTGCATAACATAAAAAAAAAAACGCTTATATTTTCATGCTTAAGAACTTTCATTAAGGGTGTTTTGTGGTTTGAGTTCAAACTCACCCTCTTAGGCCTTATTTGGCCTTTTTGGTACTTCCTTTGTGAGGCTTTGTTTGCTTGAGTGTTTTAGTCTTCTCACCACTGAAAACCAGTGAATTTTCAGTGGTAAGGAAGGTGGTTTGAAGTCTTGTATAGGGGAGGGACACCCCTCTCCCTTCATTGCCTCATTTCCTTGCCTTTTGGCTTAAAGGGCATCATGCATGCTTGACTGATTTTGGCCCTATTTCAGAGGTTTTTGGGTGTCTTCAGGTCACATGTTATCTCTGTTTTTGGTCGGATTTGTGCCCTTTTGCATGCTTAACATACTTGCTTTGCATTCCTCTATTTGGCATAGAAATGCATCTTGTGTTTATGCCATGATTCTTGCATGTGTTAGCCTAATTTCATGAAGGTATTGGCATTACTTCACCATGTTTAAGGCCTGTTGGCCATCTGTTTCAGTCATGCTTGCCATGTTTGGTGCCATCTCTTTGTGTTTTGGCTTGTAAGCCTTGAGTATATTGGCCACTAGCATGCTTAGCTTAGACCATCCTCATGATTTGGCATCATTTGGGATCGTATTTCAGTCCATAAATCATGTTTGTATGTTTGCATATGTGACCTCTTTCATGCTTTGAGGATGTGCCCTTTTATGCCTAGAAATGAGCCTTGGTGCATGCATCTCACTGAAGCCACTTAAGCTGCCACATCAGTGGGTTTTGGAGCCCATTTTTGCATGCTAGAATTATGTTTTTGCTTGTCTAATTCATGCCATGAGTGGTCATGTTAGTGGAAGTAAAGTGCTCCCTTTTGTGCCATAGCTTTAGGCCCATTGACTTGCATGTTGGCATGAGTGTTTGTTCACCATTTTGGGCACTTTTGGCCACTGTTTTGGGGTGGATTGAGGTCTGCCCCTTTATGGTTTAAGTTTACCATTACATGTTTGCCTCATGTTTGTTGCATGATTGCTTCATTAGGTGTTGTAACATGATGATCCTATTGCTTAAATTGTCCATGTTTGCATTGCATTTGCATCTTGCATGCCTAGCATTGCATACTTGCCATGATAATTGCATGGCATTTGGCATGCCTTGCATCTTAATCTCATGTTGTATCTTTGAGCCATGTTTGCATAACATGCATTGCATTACTTGGTTTGGGGTGTCAAACCAAGTGTGAGGGTTAAGGAGTGTTCATACTACAAGTGATGTAACGCGTCTTAACTCCCGGTCACTGGGGCCCTTGACTTTGACATGATAGGGTCTTGGTCCTCATTTGTGTGTTGCATGCATTTTCACATCAAATGGCAAGCTTGATCTCTTAGGCTATCATGCACAATTGATGGCTCGAGGATCGAGGGCCATGCTTCCCTGAGTTCAATACATGATGGGGAACATGACCATGCTCACATGTGCCTGATATCCCATGCCATATAAATCGCTCTTCTGCAGGAAGTTTCTGCCGACCGGAAACATTCAGTGCCGACCGGCCATTGGTGAATGGCCGATAACTTCATCAGCAGCCGATGGAAATTCTCTATGGCTGGTGGGTGTTTCCTCCAGCCGATGGTATTCTACAGTGTGCAAGGAACCTGTCCCAGAACTTTGGCAATTTTCAGAGAAGCAAGGCAGTGAAAACAGAGGCAACAATGGTATGGCACGGGCTTTCCGGACGAGACGGGTTCGAGCATGCATCATTCACGCATCCCGAGGCAGGGGTTGTGGCCACCTTTCTTCTTTTGGCATTCATTCTGTTAATTAATTAGAAATTCTGTAATAATTAATGTATTTATTATTCGGACTGTAATATTTATTTGGTCCCTCCGAGTGAGGGCGCAATTGTGTAATGAGTGTGTGTGAGTGTGTGCATGTCTTCCAACCCCACGTCTTTCCTCCCTTTTATTTACCTGCTTATGATGGTAGATTAGAGCATATTTAAATTAGCATACCTTATGCAATGCATGCGTGCATCCATTCATTTGTTTTACATGAACCAGGGCTCGGTACATCATGCAAACCGCATTGTACTTCAATTCCCAAATTGAATACATGTTATTTGTAACATCTCACCTGCCATTGTAGAATAGTCGAGCCTATTGTAAATTGCATTTTGTATGCGTTGCATTAGCCATTTTAACATGAGCTAGGATCACGCATTAATTGCTAACTAGCTTCTGTTTTGGCTTGGAGTACTAGGTAAGCTTTTATGCTTTAGCATGTCGCATGCGTGTGAATGTTATCATGACAAAGATGCTTACCATGTGGCTAGATGCTTATGTGATAAACTGCTTGAATGCCTGGGTGAAGGTTGATTGTCCGAGTTGGAAAAACTCGTTGAAATCAGATTTTAGCCTACTTGCAAGTAGCAAATTCCAAAGTGTTTTTCAAGACAAACGGATATGCAATGCTTATTTCCAAATTAGGCAATCTAGTCTATACTTGTTTGCTGCATGCATAACATAGTAATTCTAGGATAATAACCGAATAAGAACACATAACGTTTTCAAAATCGGATATCACTATTAGTAGAGGCCGGTTCTGACCGGCGAGAGGTGCTCATAGTCGACCTTCCCCAATCGTACCAAGCTCCGAGCCGAGGCAACTTTGGTGATGACGACATGTGGCCTTTGGCACCGAGTCGTGGTTTCCTAAATTCCCCATTTTAAAAAATATTTAGGTGGCTCAGATCCGCAAAGCAGCCCATGTTTGGCACTTCTTTTCAAAACTGCTTTCTCAAACGACGGTTTGATTTGGACTCTTGGTTCAGATTTAGAGCCGAGACACAAACGAGTCCGAATCAGAACTCGTGACTTCATCGGGCGTGTTATAGCTTCTCGCGATTCTACTGGGATTTAGAGAACTTGACTTAACTCGCGATATCCTGCTTTTGATTTCACTTATGTGTTTTTGCATTGCATGTGCATTGGTGCGCCTAGGACACCGTGGTTGGCCATCCGCTATTCTCGAGCGGTTTGCCGGAGGCTTGTCTTGTCAAGGCATGACTATAAGGTCGACTGGCTATGCTCGCCAAGATAGAACACAAACCCCGCTTTTACCGGCACTCTTTTGACCATTCGACCTAGTGCATATTCGAATCCATAGTGACCATTCCAAATTAGGACAGTCGCTAATTCGATATAGGTTGTTTGAAACCGCTGCGTGCGTAGTGAAACCCTAGCTCCTTACAAAATAGGACAGGGAAACCCTACCCCAACATAGGGGTGTTTTGGCTCTCTTTTACATGCTATGTGCTTTTAGAGTGTGTATCTACAGGGAATGCATGTATCAGTTTGCAAGTCTGGGTATCAGGCCTGCGGGCATCAGTATTTGGGGAATCAGTTCTACCTGAGGGTATCGGTTTTGGGACAGTTATTCGAAGAACAGTGATCAGTATTTGAGGAACAGTGTGTTCGGCTTATTGGCAACGTGTTATGATACCCAACCATGTGTTGTATGTTTATTTTACGCCGTTACGCTGTCCGATTGTCTGTTTATTTATACGCTTTATATATCTTTTTGCTAGGTAGTTGAGCACAATTGCTTCCAACCCAGCAGATATTCCCCAAGCACTCTGGACTAGAGGCCGTCGACTCCATCGATCTGAGGATCTGGTAGACGGACAACCAGTGTACCACTCTCTACCCCCGGTTACTAGACGGAGGTCAGCTAGGCAGGAGGCATCAGTTCAGCAATCAGTACAGAGGGCTTTGTCTACCCCACCCGTGTATAGTAGGGATCAGGACTCTGCTCCCACGTAAAGGAACATACACCGATAACTCACCAAAGGTATCAGTGCGCCACTTTTAGAAAGCATGAAAATGATGCAAAGAGATGTCAGTCGACAGTGTAGTTTGCCAAGCAACAGGCCACAGTTATGAATGAACAAGCAGAGTTAATTATAAGGTTACAGCAGCAAGCCGGAGCCTCTGCTTCGCAACAAGTTCCTCCCCCACCAGGAGTTCCAAACCTCGGGGAGACGGCCAATGCTTAGAATGATACAGAACTTCCCACAGGACCACCTCCACCCCCGATCCTCCCCCAAATCCAACCTCAACTATCAAAGACACCCACCAACCTACCAGACTCTCCCTTTGAGTTTGAGACTGATCCCACCGCTCTAAAGTTGAACAAGCTTGAAAAGCTGTTTAAGAGATCCCAAGGAGCCAAGACCATCCCCGACATTGAAGACGGCTACACTGACGCAGCTGTAACGCTGCCCGACAGATTTAAAATGCCCCATATTGATCGATTTGACAGGTCCGGGGACCCCATGGTACACCTCAGACTATTTTCAGATATCGATGTCTTTGTTCGGTCAAACCTTGTCAGGTGTGGCGGCCATATGGTATGCCAAATTAGAAGATGATGTCAAGAGAAACTGGGACGAGATGGCTGAGGCCTTCATTGCACAGTACTCATACAATACACAAATCGAGATTACAACCCATGATCTCGAGACAACAAGACAGGAACCTAAAGAGAGTTTCTCAGAATTCGTAACCAGATGGAGGGCCAAGGCTTCGATGATGACCTTAAGACCTACAGACAAAGACCAAATTCGGATGATTGTGCGCAATCTTCAGCCAAAGTTGATGCAAAAGATGATTGTACTCCCCTTTCCTACTTTTTCTGACCTACATGAAATGGGGGTGCAGATTGAGGATGCCTTGAAGCAAGGTTTAATTGATAACGACCGGGAGCAACCCCGAAGGACTTTCAACCGCAACACTAATGTGGGCCCGAGCGGCACCACAACTACAAGAGCCTCCGAAGTGAGCATGGTCACCACCAACCCCCCTCCGAGAACCACGACAGCTGCACCATTCTCCGGCGCGTCCGGAAGTAACCCACCAATAGCCAAATACCCACCCAAAAACACCAGAACCTTCGCTCCACTTTATATGCCCCTGTCCAAAGCTCTGGTGGTGCTAATCAGAAAATGGCACTTGAAGCCCCTGGAGCTGCGGCCCTTGCTAGAAAGACTTCCCTCTACTCACAACCCAGCCAAGTATTGCGCGTTTCACCAACAACTGTACACACCCCATTTTTTACCGTCCTCAAGACTTGGACGTCACCGTTTGAACACCCGGTGATTATCCATGTTTGTGTTCATTTGGAGTTCCCGGAGGTCTCAGCTACACGCCTTGCCTCAAAATCTCTGAACTCGACCGTTTTATGTCTGGTTTTGCACCAAACACTTGTGTTTTGCCTTGGAAGGGCAGGGGATGCCTTGTGAGGTCTCCCTACACATCACCGGCCGTGGCTTGAGGCCACCGGCTGCTGTTTGTGCCCATCGGCCATATATTTGGCCGACCGGCACTCTTTTTGGCCGACCGGCCGTCAATTTTGTCAAAATGGCAATTTTGAGCAGCCGACTACTGTTCATCTGCTTGTGCAGATATTTTAGGATAGTTGTGTGGCATTTTGTTCCCCTATGCTCCTCTTGTAAGCTTATTAAACAAGCTTTACAAGATTGTTTGCCTATAAGAAGAGGGCACTTCTCTTGGCTTTAGGGTTAGAAATTTTGGTTAGAAAAGTGTGGGAAAAGCTCTGGTTTTAGGGTTTGAGTTCCATACATAACCTATCTCTATATCTCTCTTGTGTGTGTTCTAGGTGTTGTTGTCCTTACTATTGCACACAAACAAATAGTCTTTCACCTTCTCTTGGTTCTTGAGGGACCTAAGGCTTGTTCTGGCTGTTCTTGGCTGGATTGAAGCTCAAGGAGGCAACAAGATTGTCTTTTGTGAAGAGGTCTACAAGGGTGAGACACTAGTCCCTTTTATCCCCATTTTTGCATAGCTTGTTAGCCTATCTTAGAACTATTTTTGTGCTTAGTATATAATACAAAAAAGTTCTTTTTTTGGGCCCTCTAAATTGTTTGTTTAGAGTGTTTTGTGGTTTGGGGGTGTTTAACCACCCTTAGGCCTTGAGAGGCCCCATTTTGTGCCATTTTTGGTGAGCTCCAAGACTTTGGTGCTTGGGCCTCCTCACCACTAAAATCTTGAGGGATTTTAGTGGTGAGGATGGTGCCTTGAAGTCTCAAGAAGGAGAGGGCCACCCCCTCTCCTTGTTGTCCTTGAAAAGGACCAATTTTGGCCTCTTGAGGGAGCATCATGCTTAAGTGTTTGTTGATCATGCCATGGTTGTATTTCATGCTTATATTGCCATGATATAACATTATTGTGCGTTGGTTTTGGTACACCATGCATGCTTAGCATACCTACCTTGTAATGCCATGTTTATGCCTTAATATGCCTTGGGTTGTAAACGCTTGTTCAAGCATGCTTTAGGTTTGGCCTTGTGAAGGTTTTGTGCTTATTTTGCCATGTTCAAGGTCTGTCCATAGTTGTTTGGGTCGATCTTGACATGCATTATGTGGCCCCTTTGTATTTTGGCTTGTTGGCCTTAAGTATGTAAGTTTGTAGCATGCCATTCTTGCATGGATTTAGTGGGTTGGGATCATTTTTCATGTTATTTCAGTCCCTCTAACATGCTTGTATGCTTGCCTTAAATACCTCTTTGATGCCTTATGAGCTTGTGTTGTATGCTCCTTGAAAGTGTATTTGTGCATGCCTTCATATTTGAGCCACTTAGATGCCATCTAAGTAGTCTTTTGGCCTTGTTTTAACATGCTAAAAATCTGTTTTTTTTTTAATTGTTTAATGCATGCCATGTTGGTCTTGCTAAGTGTGGTCCAATACCCCTTTAGTTTGCCTTGATACTTGGACCATTTGCATGCTAATGTTTGCTTTATTTGAGTTGGTTTGGCACCATATTCTAACATGATTTTCAGAGCTTGTGTTGCATATTAATTATCCATGTTATGCCTCTTTTAAGTGTGCTTGAGAGTGGCCCCTTTTGATGCTTAAGTGTTGGACCATAACATGTGCATGCGTGTATGTGTGTTTGGCCTCACTTCCTTAGCATTATGGCTACTGTTTTGGGCCTAATTAGAGCTGCCTAATTCATGTTTAACTCCACCCTCTATTTGGTTTGCATGCTTGCATAAGTGTCTTGTATTGCCATGTTGCATCCTTAGCTTGTATGCCTAGGTTGCATTGCATCTTGCATGCATATCTTGTCCCTTGATTTAGTGATAGGAATTGGGCCTTTGATTGTTTGTGTGCATTGCATTACATTTGAAATCAAAGTTGCACACTTGATTCTTTGGGCCATCACGCATGGAAATGCGTGATTGGTGGTCCGAGAATCGAGGTACATCCTCCTTTGAGTCCTTAACATGATAAGGGGCTTGTTTGGTGCATATATTGCTTGAATTACATTGCCATGCAAGTTCTGTCCTCTGCTGCTGTAAGTTGCAGGTTCTGCAGGCACTTTTGGCCGACCGGCAACATATAGTGCCGACCGGCCATCCATTGGTAGCCGATGGATGCATCTTGTGCCGATGGCCATATCTAGCAGCCGGTGGTAATTCTACTCAGCCGGTGGTATTCCCCAGTGTCCAGGGAAGCAATTCAGAGACTTTGGCAGTCCTCAGAGGAGCAGAGCAGGGAAAACAGAGGCAGTCTATGCATGGCAGTGCAATTATGAGCAAGATCGAACATGCATCGCATCGGACCCGCTTCCCGAGGACTTTACTGCTTTCCTTAGCTTAGTTAAATTTGTAAACTAATTAGGTAATTTGTAATAATTAATTAGCTCATAGTTAATTAATTTGTATTATTCTTTTGGTCCCTCCGAGCGAGGGCGAATCTGTAATAAGTGTGGGTGCGTGTGTGTGCATGTCTTCCAATCCCCACTTCTTTCTTCCCTTTTATTTACCTGCTTATGATGGTAGATTAGGGCATGTTTAAATTAGCATACCTTATGCTATGCATGTGTGCATTCATACACTTGTCTCGCATGCACCGGGCTCGGCGCATCATGCTAACTACATTTGTACTTCAATTCCAAATTGAATACGTGCATCCATTGATCGTGATTTCACATGACATGTTTAGGTTAGCCGAGCCTACCCTAATTGCATTATGCATGTGTTGCATTAGTCAATTTGACATAAACTAGGACCATGCATATCTGCTAACTAGTTTATTGTTTTGGCATGGAGTAACATGTAAGATTTTCATGCTTTAGCATACCGCATGCGCGTGAGTGCTACCATGACAGCATGCTTACCATGTGGCTAGATGCTTATGTGATAAACCTGCTTGATTGCCGTGGGTGAAGGTTAGATTGTCTGAGTTGGAAAAACTTGTTGAAATCCGTATTTTAGCCTACTTGCGAGTAGCAAATTCCAAAGCATTTTCAAAACAAATGGATATGCAATGCTTGTTTCCAAATTAGGCAATCTAGTCTATACTTGTTTGCTGTGCGCATAACATAATAATTCTAGGCTAATAACCGGAATAAGAACATGTAATGCTTTCAAAATCGGATATCATGGTTAGTAGTGGCCGGTCTTCGGACCGAGCGAGAGGGGGTGCTCATAGCTGACCTTCCCCAATCGTACCCAAGCTCCCGAGCCGAGGCAACTTTGGTGATGATGGACACGTGGCCTTTGGCACCGAGTCAAGGTTTCCTAAATTTCCCAATTAAAAAATATTTAGGTGGCAACTCTGTATCTGGCAAAGCAGTCCATGTTTGGCACTTCTTTCAAAATCTGTTTTTTTCTCAAAACGATTTGCCGAATTTGGACTCTTTGGTTCAGATTTAGAACCGTGACAAACCGGGTCGGAACTAAAGTAAGCCAAATATGAACAGAACTGGGGACTCACCTCCCGGGCGTCAGACGCTCACAATTTCGCAACTCTACTAGGAGTTTTAGAGAGCTTGACTCAACTCGTGATATCCTGCTTTGATTTCATTTATGTGTCTCTTTGCATTGCATGTGCATTGGTGCGCCTTTGGACACCGTGGTTGGCCATCGCTATTCCCCGAGCGGTTTGCCGAGGCTTGACTTTGTCAAAGCATGCCATAAGGTCGACGGCTATGGCTCGCCAAGATGGAAGCTAATAAACCCCGATTTTACCGAGGCACCCTTTTCGACCATTCGACCTAGTGCATATTCGGAATCTATAGTGACCATTCCAAACTAGGACAAGTTGCTTACCCGATGTGAGGTTGTCTGAAACCGCTGTGTGCGTAGTGAAATCCTAGCTCCTGACAGAATAGGATAGGGAAACCCTACCCCAACATAGGGGTGTTTTTGCTCTCTCTACTTGTTATCCGCTTAGAGTGTATCTCGCAGAACGCATATATCAGCTTTGCAAAGTTTGAGTATCAGCCCGAGGGCACCAATGTCAAGATTTGATAGAATCGCTTATATCCGAGGGTATCCGATTCAAGTTTTGGACAAGAATTTCGGGGACAAGGATCGAGTAGGGTATAGTTGTTCGGCGCAACCGTGTTTGATCCGCTAATGAAATGTCGCTTGTTTTTCCTTTCACCCAAAAAGTTCCGCATTAGTCAAGGTTCCTCTTGCCGAGGCAAGACCTATGACGACGCAGAATTCAGAAGAGATCGTTGTTATGACAGCCGCGTTAGGTCAAGGAATCACCCCACAAAGTGAGACCAATATTGATATGCCGCATCCACCTAGGTCGCCTGCTGCGCACCCGGTTTGGACCCTTCAACTATATCAGGCTCGCGAGCCTACTACATTTGAACTGATGGGGATGATAGGTGATCTTCAGAGATCCGTGGCGGATCTCGCCTATGGAATGTCTGCTTTGCCACTAGCCGCACCATATGCCGGAGGCTTTGTACCCCAGGAGCCCCCGCTGTTGGGACGGATCGTGATTGAACTCAGTCAACCAGAGATGGCCTCCAACTATAACAATGATATGTCAACGTCGACCCAAACCCTTGATCAGGCCGAGGCCAGAGGTAAAGACAAAATGAAGGTAGATGCCGATCCTATCGAACAACTGCTGTGGGCAGTCGAGGCTTTGAAAGCCGGAGGGATGAACAAGCAACAGATATCTGCAGTTGCGACAAAAGTTGTGGAGGATGCTTTTCCCACTCCACCTGCGGGTAGTTCGAGCCAATCAAAAAACCGGGACAAGCCCCGTCATGCTAAAGAGCTTTTCGCTTCCCAACCCCGCACCCGAAGGACCAGAAGTTAAGGCAAGCTCGCCGAATTGCTTCACTAGTGCGTCTAGCAAAAATGCTCAGACTTCAAAGTACCTGCCCCGAGGGCGCAGAGTCTTTCATGCTCTCTACATGCCATTGTCCAAGGCACTTCAGATCCTTGCCGAGAGGGGACACCTTAAACCCCTGGAGCCTCGACCTCTCCCGAAAAACCTCCCTGCTACACATGATGCTACTTTGTATCAGGCGCACACCAAAGAACCCGGTCATGCTACCGATAATTGCTTCCGCCTCCGTCATGAGGTATAGGATTTGATTGACAACGAGGTTATCCTCCCACCCACCTCAGCCAAGTCCGTTACTACTCAGCTGTTGGACTTTAAGGACACTGATACTGCAAGTATGTAATCAGAGAGTGAACCACATGCGGGCGGCGCTTGGTATGTTTTTGATGTGGCGTCTGGCACGCATTTTTGAGCATCTAAAAATATTAATTTTGTAAATTCTGGCTTGGGTGTCGAGTCAGTCTTTTGTTTTGTTTTGAGTCTGTCTCATTGTCTTGAGTCAGTCCTTTTGCTTACGGGTTTGTCTTGTTGTAGCAAGTCAACCCCCCTCCTTTTGTATAGAATGCCAGGTGATTCCGGGGTTGTTGCCTCGAACACCGTTTTGTCTTGTAATTACCCATTTTTTTGGTTTTTGAGTCTGTCTCAGCCGAGGGGCCAGTTATACCAACAAATCTGAATGAAACAGCTGTGGCTATCTCACTTTCATGCTTGCTTTCAGTGTGAGTTAGTTGTGCCAGAGGAGGCGAATGGACCGGCAGTACATTCTACCTACTCTCTTGTGCCTTGAACATCGTTGTAATGACCTAAGTTTTTCAAAAAAAAAAAAACTTTTTGAACACAGCGGTGAAAACAAAGGGGAAGGAATTCCTCGGGATTTGCAAAACTTTGATCAACTGAGAGAAAGAGAGGCGTGCTAAGCCTTTTTATGAATGAAATCATGCTTGTCAGCGTGAGTACTGAGAAGGACCCTGGCTTGATCCAGATTGGTTCCACACTATCTTCAGCGCGGGCGATTTGTCGCTTTCTTAAAAACTTTCAAAAATAAAATGTTTTGCGCGGTCCTGTGAAGACTTGTGTGGAATTGCTCTTGAGATTGTGCAAATTAGGATCGCCTCACCGAGATTCAACCTATCGGGCCAACTCGAATCCATTCAAAACGCTCAACTAGTTGCCATGAAAGGCCTGTGTGGCCCAACTTGAAGCTGCCCTCAAGCAGGAGGTATCAAATTCAGATCAAGAAGGTTAGATCTCACTGGCAGAGGCTCGTGAAGCGACCGTGATGGATCCTTCCGCAAATCAGTACAGCAGCCATTCTCCTGGACTCAGTGACGCCAGATCTCAAAACCATTTGGCATGGACTATGCTACACTTTCACCCTTTGAGAGGCTCGCTGGGTCGAAAACCCGGAAGGGCGACCCAGGCAAAAGTTAGGGCAAGAAAAGAACAAAAAAGCAAAAAAAAGAAGAAAATGCAAAAAGAAATGAAAAAGAAAAAAAATTAAAAAAGCAAAAAAAATTAATTTAAAAAAAAGAGTTGAAAAAGAAAAGAAAGAACAAAGCTCGCAAGGTCGAAAACCTGCAACAGGCGCCTTGGCAAAAATTAGAGCCTAAAAAGTGAAGGTTAAAATACCCGAGTGTACCTTAACCGGAACTACGTAAGGCTTGATTCCGATGTTTGGGATACGTAGGCAACTTCATCTTGAAGTCCAAATTTCAACGCTTTCACAACGCCACCATGTAATGGTTTTGATCATCCTTGCTTCCTCCGTGATCCGACAATCCAATTGTAACAACCTTAACTACGAGGCTTGATTCCCATGTTTGGGATACGAGGCAACTTCATCCTCAAGTCCACACCTTTTGCTCTTACAAAGGATCGTGTCCATATATTGGTTCGACTGCCACTGAGTTCGGGCTTTAAGATGCTAGCACCATCCGCATAAGGGCAACTTTCCGTTGCCGCGAGTTACCATCCAAACCAGGGGCAACTTTCGGTTGCCATGTACCCCCTTTTAAGCAAGGGGCAATTTTCCATTGCCTCCGATCCGAGGTTGCGCGTCTCGAGGGTAAGTTCCGTGCTCGTCGAGCATTGATTGATTGCAAAAAATAGTTTTTGAAAATTTTTACTAAAGTTGACTATTTTCTCGAAAACTATTTCATTTTCCAAAAAAACCGTACCATTTTCTTGGAACCCAAAAAGGAAAATTTTCAGTGCCCACAGCCTGACTTGCATGATTTTCAAATCAAAAATCAAACAAGTGTGTTAATCCGACTCTCATTTTTGGTCAAAACTGTTTTAAGAAGAAAACAAAAAATGGTCAAAGTGATGAACTAGGGGCGCAGTTGAGTCAGGTCTTCTGTCTTTTCCCCGCCGTCAACATACTCCCCAGAAAGGCACTCTATCTGCCAGAAGAAATCGCCGTGGGCTAACAAAGGTTAAGTATGAACCCAGAATTCCCTATTCATTCATTAATCACCCCGGGAGGGATAAAAATGAGAGAATAAAGAATAGAGAGGTGTAAGTGGAAAGAGAAGTGAGCAAGAGGGTTTTGAGAGAAAAACCGAGCCTGAGGGCCGCGATGTGAGAATCACAAATCAGAAAAGGGTGGGAATATACCCGGAGGAACTGGCTCCTCGAGATCTGAGGTCTTTTTTATAAACACGTCTGCAGGTTATGCGTTTTTGTCTTGTTTACCTCAACTTTCGCCTTGAGTCTTTTTCCGAGCGTGCCTCTCGTTGTGTCCAGCCGCCACCTTTTGTTTGAGTCTTTCCCATTGTTCGGTTTTAGGCTCGATACTTTGCCAGTAACCCTCTTCAAAAGTCGAAATCATTTATGCTCAGAGTGCTGTGCCATTCTCTACATTGTATGCGAAATAAAAGAAGAAAAGGGGAAAAAATTGGGGCATCCGAGTGTGTTTCAACTACAACCGTTTCAGCTTTCGTAGTCCGTCTTGTCAGATTGGGGTTGTTTGTTCAGGGTTTACTGTGTGTAGAATGAACCAACATCGGTTATGGGTCAGATGCAAATTAGTCCCTAGTGGAGTATGGGCTACGTGTTTAGGTTAAGCAGTGGTTTGCTTGGGTTGTTTTGCTATTTGCTGGATGGTCATCTGATTATTACAATACAAGTGCTCAATTTACAAGTGCTCAATTTTCGCATAATGTGCCAATTTCATTTACATTGAGATGTAATATGATATGATGTAATGCGATGCAATGCATGAGATACACAAATATAACAACTTTTAGACAAAAAGTTTGTTTCATTTCATATAATCTTTTTCAAGTACAAAGTTTTGAGGAAAACAAAAATCTGCCTGCGACAGTACAAGGTAATCTAGCTACCAAAATGAGAAAAACGAAAGAAAAGCAGCCAAAATCTGAAGCAGCATCAGTGGTCTCACGCCTAGGGATCCGTCCTCGCCCTCTTCCTGGGCAGAAGTCCAGGGGCATCACCAGGAGCATCATCGCTCGAGTTCAACCCGAGCCGCCCCTGCCTCTCCTCGATGACTCGCCTGCCCGCCTCGACTCATCGTTCGGGATCGGGCCCGCGAGCTACTCCCGACATGAATGCGCCTCCCCCTGGTGCAGGGGTATGCTCTGCCATCCCAAGTAGAAACAGAGGCCCACCGAGCGCCACCCATCGAGGAATCAAAGGAGGTCAAAAGCATGAAAGGCAATGCATCAAGATTCGTGAGCGCTTTATCAAGACAGAATGCAAGCAGGCGAGTACAAAGTGTGGATGCTGAAAGCGCTTTATCAAGACAAAACGAGTGTATGAGTACAGTGTGTGGATGCCGTGAGCAGTTTATCAGTACAGAATGCAGTGTATGAGTACAGTATGTGGATACCATGAGCAGTTTATCAATGCAGAATGCAGGGTATAAGTACAGTATGTGAATACAGTGTATGAATGCTATAAACAGTTTATCAGGTATTGTGTTGTGTGTCAGATTATGTGAAGCAGTTTATGTAGGGTTTAAGATCGTGGGTCGAAGAACATACCGAATATCAGAAGGGCCAGAGGTCGAAGGTCCTCTCAAGCATCCCCATCATGGAGGCATTCAAATTCCAATGATCGCCGTGTACTTGAGGACGCCAAGAAGGTATTAATAAAGATCAATATTCTCGCGAATATCAAACAAATTGAAATGGCAATGCAAAATGAAAATGAAGTAATACATACCGAGGCAAGTCGTGACATTAACCAACTCATGATCACCGGCAGAGCAAAGGATCCGTAGGTCGCCCCACCCCGCCTCTCAGATGACAAGGAAGTGGGCAGAGCAGCCACCGTCCTCGCCCTCTCTCAACTCCGCCACGCCACGGACTCGAGCTCTCTCGACGCTCCTCCAATGCCGCCCGCTTCCCACCGGCATCGCTTAGCCTCTCTCAAACGGCGGCCGCCACCCAGAGGTCGCATGATGTAGGTCCCGACGCACGAGTAATCGCCTCCCTATAATCGCCGCCTCCCACCAATGGTGTAGTCCGCCATCCGCCGGGCGGTGAATCTCTCAGATCCTCATATGCTCGAGGGTACATCGACTATCTACTGGGTAAACCTAGGTCCGCGAGGAAACGCCGCCAGTACCAAGCCCGACAAATCGGGCCTCCAAAGAATCCGAACGCGAGGTCTCAAAGACCGCAAACCGATCCCGATTCGTCGCTGGAAGTGGAGCCCACGGCTGCCAAGTGATCTGGAATTGAAATATAGTTTGTTATTTACTGTTATCGAAACATACAGTGGAAAGACGAAGCTTAAATGAACTGCAAGTAAAACATACCTCGGCAGGGGTGATAGTATCGAAGTAGCGGCGGAAGAAGCCAAATGTCTCTCGGAGCCTCCGCACGCACCTCCCGTTGAAGCGGCGCGAGAAAGGGACTACCAGAGGAGTCTCCGTGTCAGGCACTGGCTCCAATCTGGGAAAGTAGGCATAGACCCACAGCTGCAGAGCAAATACCAGTATGCTTATCAGATAAAGCAGAATGCAGGATAAAGCATAAATAACAGAGCCGTGTATTGTGTAAAGTGTGCAAAGTGTACAAGTAGCAAGCAGGTACAAGCAGTAGGGCGTAGTATGTGTGTGTGTGTATAGTATACAACAAGGCGAAGCAAACTATAGAGTACAAGATGTAGTACGTAAAATGTAGAGTAGAAATGTAAAGCGAGAAGAAGACGATTCTCCAAGCTCGCCAAGAACCTCCATAAATCGCTCACGCCACGGAGATCGAGCTCATGTAACCATATAAAGTGGCTAAGCTCGCCGCCAAATATAATGCAAGATCTCGCTTAACATCCACCAAGCGCCGAAAGCAGCAGAGGGGCATAGTGTTTGCCCGGTCGGCGAAAAGGGTGGTCCTCACAGAAACATCGAAGCCAAGACGATATCGCTCCACGCCTCCTCACCATCGGAGTTTTCCCTAACGCGGCCGACCTCGAATCGCACCTCAAACCAGAGTATCGGATTTAACTCGGCGGACGAGAGGCGGCGCCGGCCAAGCAAATAAACCCGAGCAAATGTCCACTCGCCCATATCAATGTCAAAGGATCGGATCACCTCACCCCGATGCTCGAAGCATCGAGAAATCATAGGGAGTCATCGCCATGTCTCCCGTGAGCGTAAAGATGGAACGAGTCGCTGGTGTCCCACCATCTCTCCGCTTAGAGCAACAGGAGAGGCTCGCACGTAGTGAGCCGATAGCCTCGCAAAATGCGCCAAAGCCGCCCGTCCACAATGTGGCGAATCGCCGTAGCTCAGATACCATTTTGAGTGGCGATGTTCCCATACCCACGACGGTATGGGAGTCCCCTCTTTAAGAACACAGCTATGGCAATGCTAAATATACCACCAGAGGGCGTGAAGAATTGAAATAAATACAAAGATGTGCATGTTTTCAAGTTCAAGCAGATACGGTGCCGTGTGTTTACAAAGGACTACAACGCAGACGCCATTAACGCGTGTCTGAATGGTTCACGACAAATGTGGCATGTGTGCATATTTTCAAGTTCAAGCAGATACCGGATGCCGGTGTGTTTTCAGTGGACTACAACGTGTGATGCGTTAACGTGTTTGAGTGGTTCAGTATAAATGTAGCATGCGTGCAAGTGTCTTAGATTCGAACAGTACTGTGTGTCGTGAGTTTGCACTAAAATACGGTGTGTGTCGTGTGTTTGGGTGATTAAGGCTAGTGCAGTGTGTGTGCATGTGTCAATCCTAAACGGATATCAGTTGCAAGTTTGTTTGCGATCGACTACAATACACAGTGTATCAAAGCATCTGAGCTAAAGCAATTAAAGAATGTAATCAGCTAGGGCAGTTGACAGTTAAAAGTTCTATATTGCAAAAAGTAAAACAAAGAAAAAATGTTACCTTGGAAGCGCCGAAGGATAGGTGAGAGGCAGGCTCACGTAGTAGAAGCTCGGGAGGCGTTGCCCTGTCAAAGGTCCGAAACTGGCGAAGTCCATCGAGAGGCAAGATATGAATCACCGGCCGGTAGGTCGCCAGGTCGAACGGGCGCTCGCTTAAAGGTAGGAGCTCGACCCCGGGATCCATCTCGTGATCCGAGGGCGTCCCACCGAGTGGAATATCGTCGGCCATATCAAGAGTGTTGAGGAAATGGCCGGAATAAGGAAAACTGGGCTAGGATATGAAATGTCAACCGAAAAGTCAACCCCGAGAGGGTGGAAAATGGCCGAAAAAGCCGGGATGTGAAAAAGGCATGGAAATCAAGAGGAAAGTGAGGGGAACAAACCCCAAAAAGGTGGAAATAGCAAAGGGTGTACCGAAACGAAGTTTTAATCGGTTGAAAACGTCCGAAACGCAAAGGAAATCGCGAATCCGACGACGAAACCAAGCGAGAACGCGAAAAAATGATGAAATGGGAGGGAAAATGCTCTAGAGAGGGAGAGGGCAAGATTTCGGCTAAGGAAGAGTAAGGAAATAGGGTTTGGAACCCTATTTTAAAAGACCCAAGGCGAAAGGACAAGTCTGCCCCCGACTCAAGCACTTTTGGCCGGTCGGCAACATATTTTGCCGGCCGCGTAATATTGTGCCGATGGAACTGCTTTTGGACCGGATGGCCGGTGGCTTCTTCCGCCGGTGAGTTCCCACACTGCTCGTGCCATATGTGTAATTTTTGGTCTTCATAGCTCAAGAAAGTGCAAGAAAAGTGCATCTCCGACGCTCAACCGGCCTCCGTTTTGACCTTGGACCGTGTCTTCTGTGCGTGGCACTCAAATTCATGCAATGTTGTATCCTTTTGTATCTTTTGTCTTTTACAAGATTCAAAAGTTGCCCTGTATGCGTTGCATGCATTCATCATACTGTCTGGTACGTCGCATCGCGCCGCGATACACATCGCAGTTGCATTGTTATGCACCCACTTTATTTTGCATCGTCATGCACTTTTCCCGCATCACGATCTAGGAGACCTTAAATCCTTGGGAGGTGCAAAACTTTCATTCACGTTGTCTGAATGCACCGCGCTGCTTTTATGCGATCTCATTGCATTTGGCATGCATTCCATCGCGATCTTGCGATGACGACCGCTTTTATGCATCGCATTCCAATTCATGCATTGCCCCAAAATGGGTCCGCGGACCGAACATGCCACGGTCCCAGAAGGACCAAAACACGGCGGTCCGCAAGACCAGAAGCCCACTCGATCGCATTATCATGCATCTTAAAAGCCGCGTTGTCGCAAGATCTCGAGATCATACATTTTCATGCATTCTCAATTCATTTGCATTGTCATGCATCTAAAGCCGCTGCCGCCACATCGCCAAATTTTCGCGCATTGTCATGCATTTCAAGTAAACTTGCGTTGTCATGCATTCCATGCAACATGCATTGTCATGCATACACCTTTTTTGTATCCCGGTCTAGGAGAACTTAAATCCTCTAAAGGTGCAATTCCTTTGGTGTTTGTCGTGTCGAACGACTTTCGTGGTCCGTAAAGCCACCGATCGCTTTTAATGCGGTAAGTTCCTAGAAGACCAACTGGGACGGTGAAAACTAGAGTTCGAACGACTTATGCCTAGAACGCAAAGGTTCGGGAGTTCCGAGACTAAAGTCTAGTTTAAATACCTAGGGGTGTATCCTCAGCTTGAAATCTGTATGGAAGCCCCATAGGTTGAGGCGCATGTCTCAACCGATTCTGGATACTGAACCAACCTAGTATATCGCCCCGTTGGTAAGATAGAGAAAGTTGCAATCATAGCCATTGCATCATAGTGCATTGTCATGCATCCATTGTAAGTACTACATTATCATGCATTTCCATTGTAGATTGCATGCATTCATTGCATCACCTTCCACCTATGGCTTGTGCCTTTCCAGGTTGGGCTTGGTTTGGTATGTGCCCATACTTTTCACGTCAAAACATAGTTCAAGAGACTGTTTCTATGTTAGCCATGCTTGTTTGTGTACATGCCCTTCCTAGGCAAGATTTGGTTTGGCCCGCGTGCCATATCCATTGTATCCATTTCCATTGCATTTTAGATTCCATGCATTCATTGCATCATCTGCCATCTATGGCTTGCGCCTTTCCATGTTGAGCTTGGTCTGGTATGTGCCCATACTTCTCACAAAGCATAGTTCAAGAGACCATTCTATGTTAGCCATGGCTTGTTTATGCACATGCCCTTCCTAGGAAGATTTGGTTTACGCATGCCATATCCATTATATATATTACATTGTAGTGTAATTTTGCATCCGCATTAGGATCATTGTTTTTTCTCTAGCGTCGTTACCCCACTTATGTCATCCCCCCAATACTCGTTCTTGTGTCCATCTACATTACTCATAGTTCAGTAGACCGTTCTATGGTAGACAGACTTGTTACCCCCATCAATCTTTTTGACATTTGTGTGGTTTCAAACCGCTCATGATTGGATTATGATTCAATTGCTTTGCATATAGTTTGCATTGTTTCAATTGCATTTTATTTTCATTTGCATTATTCATACATTGTTTTATATATATTATATATCATTTTGCATTCATTCTTGCATTGTCATGCATGTTGCTAACAATATCATACCTGTTAAGTTGTTTTCTTTGCAGGCACGATATTGTATGTACGGTTCATTTACCACTGGTGGAACCAGACGAACCGGACAGGTATTGTATCCTCCGAGTGAGACGTATTGAGAATTGCATAATTCTCTTACATCCTTTCTGCATTGTAGTGTAGTTTGGTGTATGCTAGCTTAAAACTGTCGCATGTATGCTTGCTATGCCTTTCTTTGCATGATCATAAGTTATGCTCGGCTTCGTGCATTGTCTTGCATTTTGCCCCTGCCTTCGGGCGCATATCTTATTTGCCTTGCATGTTTGTCCAAGTCTTCGGCCTTGTCAAAAATGGGTCGTCTCTGGGCTTTGACATTCACTCCCGTCATTGTTATGACTTTCGAAGTTCACAAAGAGGGCAATCAGAGACACCCCATTTTTGACCGTCCTCAAGACTTGGACGTCACCGTTTGAACACCCAGTGATTATCCATGTTTGTGTTCGTTTGGAGTTCCCGGAGGTCTCGGCTACGCGCCTTGCCTCAGGATCTCCGAACTCGACCGTTTTGTGTCTGGTTTTGCACCAAACACTTGTGTTTTGCCTTGGAAGGGCAGGGGATGCCTTGTGAGGTCTCCCCACACATCACCGGCCGTGGCTTGAGGCCACCGGTTGCTGTTTGTGCCCATCGGCCACATATTTGGCCGACTGGCCATCAATTTTGTCAAAATGGCAATTTTGAGCAGCCGACCACTGTTCATCTGCTTTTGCAGATATTTTAGGACAGCTGTGTGGCATTTTGTTCCCCTCCATACACGTGTATGGAGGGATGTTTGCCTGTAAGAGGAGGGCTCTTATCTTGGCTTTAGGGTTAGAAATTTTGGTTAGAAAAGTGTGGGAGAAGCTCTGGTTTTAGGGTTTGAGTTCCATACATAACTAATCTCTATATCTCTCTTGTGTGTGTTCTAGGTGTAGTTGTCCTTACTATTGCACACAAACACATAGTCTTTCACCTTCTCTTGGTTCTTGAGGGACCTGAGGCTTGTTATTGCTGTTCTTGGCTGGATTGAAGCTCAAGGAGGCAACAAGATCATCTTTTGTGAAGAGGTCTACAAGGGTGAGACACTAGTCCCTTTTATCCCCATTTTTGCATAGCTTGTTAGCCTATCTTAGAACTATTTTTGTGCTTAGTGTTTAATACCAAAAAGTTCTGTTTTTGGGCCCTCTAAATTGTTTGTTTAGAGTGTTTTGTGGTTTGGAGGTGTTTAACCACTCTTAGGCCTTGAGAGGCCCCATTTTGTGCCATTTTTGGTGAGCTCCGAGACTTTGGTGCTTGGGCCTCCTCACCACTGAAATCTTAAGGGATTTCAGTGGTGAGGATGGTGCCTTTGAAGTCTCAAGAAGGAGAGGGCCACCCCTTCTCCTTGTTGTCCTTGAAAAGGACCAATTTTGGCCTCTTAAGGGAGCATCATGCTTAAGTGTTTGTTGATCATGCCATGGTTGTATTTCATGCTTATATTGCCCTGATATAACATTATTGTGTGTTGGTTTTGGTACACCATGCATGCTTAGCATACCTACCTTGTAATGCCATGTTTATGCCTTAATATGCCTTAGGTTGTAAACCCTTGTTCAAGCATGCTTTAGGTTTGGCCTTGTGAAGGTTTTGTGCTTATTTTTCCATGTTCAAGGTCTGTCCATAGTTGTTTGGGTCGATCTTGACATGCATTATGTGGCCCCTTTGTATTTTGGCTTGTTGGCCTTAAGTATGTAAGTGTGTAGCATGCCATTCTTGCATGGATTTAGTGGGTTGGGATCATTTTTCATGCTATTTCAGTCCCTCTAACATGCTTGTATGCTTGCCTTAAATACCTCTTTGATGCCTCATGTTCTTGTGTTGTATGCTCCTTGAAAGTGTATTTGTGCATGCCTTCATATTTGAGCCACTTAGATGCCATCTAAGTAGTCTTTTGGCCTTGTTTTAACATGCTAAAAATATTTTTTTTTTCTAATTGTTTAATGCATGCCATGTTGGTCTTGCTAAGTGTGGTCCAATACCCCTTTAGCTTGCCTTGATACTTGGACCATTTGCATGCTAATGTTTGCTTTATTTGAGTTGGTTTGGCACCATATTCTAACATGATTTTCAGAGCTTGTGTTGCATGCTAATTATCCATGTTATGCCTCTTTTAAGTGTGCTTGAGAGTGGCCCCTTTTGATGCTTAAGTGTTGGACCATAACATGTGCATGCGTGTATGTGTGTTTGGCCTCACTTCCTTAGCATTATGGCCAATGTTTTGGGCCTAATTAGAGCTGCCTAATTCATGTTTAAGTCCACCCACTATTTGGTTTGCATGCTTGCATAAGTGTCTTGTATTGCCATGTTGCATCCTTAGCTTGTATGCCTAGGTTGCATTGCATCTTGCATGCATATCTTGTCCCTTGATTTAGTGATAGGGATTGGGCCTTTGATTGTTTGTGTGCATTGCATTACATTTGAAATCAAAGTTGCACACTTGATTCTTTGGGCCATCACGCGTGGAAATGCATGATTGGTGGTCTGAGAATCGAGGTACATCCTCCTTTGAGTCCTTAACATGATAAGGGGCTTGTTTGGTGCATATATTGCTTGAATTACATTGCCATGCAAGTTCATTCCTGTCAGAATTTGTGTTCTCATAGGCACTTTTGGCCGACCGACAACATATAGTGCCGACCGGCCATCCATTGGTAGCCGATGGATGCATCTTGTGCCGATGGCCATATCTAGCAGCCGGTGGTAATTCTACTCAGCCGGTGGTATTCCCCAGTGTCCAGGGAAGCAATTCAGAGACTTTGGCAATCCTCAGAGGAGCAGAGCAGGGAAAACAGAGGCAGTCTATGCATGGCAGTGCAATTCCGAGCAAGACCGAACATGCATTGCGTCGGACCCGCTTCCCGAGGACTTTACTGCTTTCCTTAGCTTAGTTAAATTTGTAAACTAATTAGGTAATTTGTAATAATTAATTAGCTCATAGTTAATTAATTTGTATTATTCTTTTGGTCCCTCCGAGCGAGGGCGAATCTGTAATAAGTGTGGGTGCGTGTGTGTGCATGTCTTCCAATCCCCACTTCTTTCTTCCCTTTTTATTTACCTGCTTATGATGGTAGATTAGGGCATGTTTCAATTAGCATACCTTACGCTATGCATGTGTGCATCCATACACTTGTCTCGCATGCACCGGGCTCGGCGCATCATGCTAACTGCATTTGTACTTCAATTCCAAATTGAATACGTGCATCAATTGATTGCATTTCACATGACATGTTTAGGTTAGCCGAGCCTACCCTAATTGCATTTTGTATATGTTGCATTAGTCAATTTGACATAAACTAGGACCATGCATATCTGCTAACTAGTTTATTGTTTTGGCACGGAGTACGATGTAAGTATTTTCATGCTTTAGCATACCGCATGCGTGTGAGTGCTACTGTAACAGGTTCGCAAGGGAACTCACGCTACAGTTCGGACTCGATTTTTGTCACGGTTCTAAATCTAAACCAAAGAGTCCAAATTCGGCAAATCGTTTTGAGAAAAACAGATTTTGAAAGAAGTGCCGAAAACCTTGCCAATGACGGTCACCGCGGTCACTCGTGTCAGAAAAATGGCAAACCAAACTCGGAATATCCAACATTCCGTCACAAATCAGAGATCGAGCATTAGGTACGGAGAACCCACACATTCGTCCTAAGGCTTGGCCATGGCCAAAAAATGGTTGGGGCAGGATCTCTTCATTTCACTCAGACTCCATTAAGACTCGAAAATCTTCAAAGGTGGGAGATACCTCTTGCCCGCCAAAGCTAAAAACATGCGTCACCGGATTCCAAAACCTTGCCGCAGCATGGAGAAACGGAAAGTGCAGCGGGGTACGACCCAAAGTGAATAGTGCGTTTATGCCGAAACCCTGGAAATTTAGCTTTTTCGAGCCATCCAAGTTGTTAATCCAAGCTGCAAGATTTTGGGCAAGAAATTCTTCCATTTGGAGTAAATCGGTGTGGAAATGAGAAAAACTACGAAGCTGGGGCCTTTTGTAGAGGATAAGGTTGAATGGAGGACAAGTGTCAGCATTCTGCTGGTTTCTCCCATTTTTGGCCGACCGGCCAAATATAGTGCCGACCGCCATCATGGGCGGTGGAGTCCTCTCATGGCGGTGGTTTTCCATGGGGTCGATGGTTTTCCATGGGGCCGATGGCTTTCATGGGGTGGTCTTCCCTTTGGTTCCTCGAGTTGTTTATGCTCGGAGGTTGAGGAATCCCACCATTTCCAATGCCCTCCAATGATCAATTCTTGCGCGCCCATTTGCTTATCGAGTTGTTGTACATTTGTTTATCGAGTTGTATTTCACTCTCTTTAAGTCTTCGTGTTGATTATCGAGTTGTACTCGCACCTAGTTAGCTTACCGAGTTTCCTCGTTTTTGCTTATCAAGTTGTAAGTCGGTTCGCTACCTGATTATTACGATGCAAATGCCTAAATTTCAAATGAATTTCAGTTTCATTCACATTGTTATGTGATGCCTTGCGATGCGATGTATAGAACATGCAAATGTAACATCTTTTGAATCAAATAGCAATTTCATTTCCGTCATGCGTTTTGCAAACAAATACACAATTTTGAAAAACAATGATAAACAAACCTGCCTGAGGCAGTGCAATGTGCTGGAACTACCAGTAAAAAAGGAAAAGCAAAAAGGAAGAGTAGGGCAACAGAGTATCGGGATGGATACTAGTAACCCCTCCCCTTGCAGTCGATGAACCACCTGCGCCCTTATTCAGGGTCAACTACATGGTTTGGCACCTTCATTATTCAAGATATCGCAAGAAAGCGCACTTTTTTTTTGGTAGGCTTTCGAGTTGACCTCAGGCCATATCTTTTTGAGCGACGCTACGTATGTGCGAGGAACATCCCTTCCCGTATCCTTCTGCATCTTGTGAGCTTCACAACATGCCTCAATTGTATTGTGTTGCAGTGCTTTGCATTACACGCCTCAAGTTTCTATACACATTGCCTGCGTAGACCGCATGCTTTACTTACATGTATTCAAGTTCTTTTCTTATATGCCTTGCTTGCTTATGAGACCGCATGTTTTACTCATTGCGTGAGACCGCATGCCTTACTTATGCGTGAGACCGCGTGTTTTACTTGCGTGAGACCGCATATGCGGGTTTATGAGACCGCATGTTTTGTTTATGAGACCGCATGTTTTACTTATGAGACCGCATGCTTTACTTATGTGAGACCGCATGTTTTACTTGCATAGACCGCATGTCTCGTTTGCGTAGATCGCATGTTTTGTTTGCGTAGACCACATGTTTTACTTGCGTAGACCGTGTGTTTATAATCAAATTTCATTACTTGCGTAGACCGCACGTTTTGTTTGCGTAGAGTGCATGTTTTGCTTGTGTAGACCACATATTTGTAATCAAATCCATTACTTGCGTAGACCGCATGTTTTGCTTGCGTAGACCGCATGCTTGTGTTCAATTTCATTGCCTGCGAAGACCGCATACTTATGTTCAAATCCATCGATTGCGTGGACCGCATACTACGTGTTCAATATTCGTTGCTTGCGTAGACTGCATGCTTTACGTACATATGTTTGTACCTTCATGGCATTGTCATGCCTCCCACTTGATTTGCGTTGTCCCGCATTTTCAATTGCATTATGTGCATGTTGCTAATAAAATCGTACCTGTTAAGTTTGTTTCCTTTGCAGGCACGATATTGTATGTACGGTTCATTTGCGACTGGTGGAACCAGACGAACCAGACAGGTATTGTATCCTCCGCGTGAGACGTCTCGAGAATTGCATAATTCTCTCACATCCTTTTTGCATTGTAGTGTAGTTTGGTGTATGCTAGCTTAAAACTGTCGCATGTGTTCTTCGTTACAGTTTTTCTTTGCATGATCATAAGTTACGCTCGGCTTCGTGCATTGTCTTGCATTTTGCCCCTGCCTTCGGGCGCATACCTTGTTTGTCTTGCATGTTTGTCTAAGTCTTCGGCCTTGTCAAAAATAGGTCGTCTCTGGGCTTTGACATTCACTCCCGTCATTGTTATGACTTCCGAGTTCTATCAAAGAGGGGCAACTGTAGACACCCCATTTTTGACCGTCCTCAAGACTTCGACGTCACCGTTTGAACACCTAGTGATCATCCATGTTTGTGTTCGTTTGGAGTTCCCGGAGGTCTCGGCTACGCGCCTTGCCTCAGAATCTCCGAACTCGACTGTTCCGTGTTTGGTTTTGGCACCAAACACTTGTGTTTTTGCCTTGAAGGGCAGGGAATGGCTTATTGGCCATCCCCACACTCCACCGACTGCCCCCACCCATCACCGGCCGTTTGTGGGTGCCACCGGCAGTGGTTTCTTAAAACCAATGGCCGGTCGGCACTATATTTTGCCGATCGGCACTTTGTTGTGGCCGATGACCTCTTTTGCCAGCCGACTTGCACCCTTTGCACTCCTCAGGCATGGTGCATGCCAGCTGTGCCAGCTGGAATGCACCATCACCACTCCCCATGCACGGGGATGAACCCTTTGCACCCTTGACCCCCCTTGGTTCCTTCTAGAAGGATGAACCCTTGGCCAAGCTTCTTGGAGAAGCTTGGCCAGCTGTCTTAGCTTCCTCTAGAAGCCAAGACTCCTTTGCACCCTTTGCCCCTTTCACTTGGCTTCTTGGAGAAGCCAAGAACCATTTGCTTAGTCTATATATAGAGCCCTCCTCTTCCATTGTTAAAGGTTGGAGTTTTAAACATAAGAACCAGAGCTTATATACATATATATCTGCTAGATATATCATCTCTCTCTATATTTCCCTCTCTCTCCTCCCTTAGTGTGTGTTTGGAAGCCCAAAAGTGCATTTTTACCTTACTTTTGCACTAATATACACACCATTACACCTTATTCCGAGATCGAGAGGCTTTGAGGGTTGATTCTTGAGCTTTTGGACTGATTTTGATCAAAAGAGGAGGGCTGCATTGACTGTTCTTGAGGTGTTCTTCAAGGGTAATCACTTTGCTTTAGTTTCTCCAAACTTGCACTAGTTTTTTACCTATCTTGCTTATTGATTTAGGCTTTGTGCATAACATAAAAAAAATCTTATATTTTCATGCTTAAGAACTTTCATTAAGGGTGTTTTGTGGTTTGAGTTCAAACTCACCCTCATAGGCCTTATTTGGCCTTTTTGGTACTTCCTTTGTGAGGCTTTGTTTGCTTGAGTGTTTTAGTCTTCTCACCACTGAAAACCAGTGAATTTTCAGTGGTAAGGAAGGTGGTTTGAAGTCTTGTATAGGGGAGGGACACCCCTCTCCCTTCATTGCCTCATTTCCCTGCCTTTTGGCTTAAAGGGCAACATGCATGCTTGACTGATTTTGGCCCTATTTCAGAGGTTTTTGGGTGTCTTCAGGTCACATGTTATCTCTGTTTTTGGTCGGATTTGTGCCATTTTGCATGCTTAACATACTTGCTTTGCATTCCTCTATTTGGCATAGAAATGCATCTTGTGTTTAGGCCATGATTCTTGCATGTGTTAGCCTAATTTCATGAAGGTATTGGCATTACTTCACCATGTTTAAGGCCTGTTGGCCATCTATTTCAGTCATGCTTGCCATGTTTGGTGCCATCTCTTTGTGTTTTCGCTTGTAAGCCTTGAGTATATTGGCCTCTAGCATGCTTAGCTTAGACCATCCTCATGATTTGGCATCATTTGGGATCGTATTTCAGTCCATAAATCATGTTTGTATGTTTGCATATGTGACCTTTTTCATGCTTTGAGGATGTGCCCTTTTATGCCTAGAAATGAGCCTTGGTGCATGCATCTCATTGAAGCCACTTAAGCTGCCATATCAGTGGGTTTTGGAGCCCATTTTTGCATGCTAGAATTATGTTTTTGCTTGTCTAATTCATGCCATGAGTGGTCGTGTTAGTGGAAGTAAAGTGCTCCCTTTTGTGCCTTAGCTTTAGGCCCATTGACTTGCATGTTGGCATGAGTGTTTGTTCACCATTTTGGGCACTTTTGGCCACTGTGTTGGGGTGGATTGAGGTCTGCCCCTTTATGGTTTAAGTTTACCATTGCATGTTTGCCTCATGTTTGTTGCATGATTGCTTCATTAGGTGTTGTAACATGATGATCTTATTGCTTAAATTGTCCATGTTTGCATTGCATTTGCATCTTGCATGCCTAGCATTGCATACTTGCCATGATAATTGCATGGCATTTGGCATGCCTTGCATCCAAATCTCATGTTGTATCTTTGAGCCATGTTTGCATAACATGCATTGCATTACTTGGTTTGGGATGTCAAACCAAGTGTGAGGGTTAAGGAGTGTTCATACTACAAGTGATGTAACGCGTCTTAACTCCCGGTCTCCGGGGCCCTTGACTTCGACGTGATAGGGTCTTGGTCCTCATTTGTGTGTTGCATGCATTTTCACATCAAATGGCAAGCTTGATCTCTTAGGCAATCATGCACAATTTATGGCTTGTGGATCAAGGGCCATGCTTCCCTGAGTTCAATACATGATGGGGAACATGACCATGCTCACATGTGCCTGAAATCCCAAGCCATATACTGCCTGTCCTCTGTTGCTGTCAAAATTGTCTTCTGCAGGAAGTTTCCACCGACCGGCAACATTCAGTGCCGACCGGCCATTGGTGAATGGCTGATAACTTCATCAGCAGCCGATGGAAATTCTCTATGGCCGATGGGTGTTTCCTCCAGCCGATGGTATTCTACAGTGTGCAAGGAACCTGTCCCAGAACTTTGGCAATTTTCAGAGAAGCAAGGCAGTGAAAACAGAGGCAGCAATGGTATGGCACGGGCTTTCCGGATGAGACGGGTTCGAGCATGCATCATTCACGCATCCCGAGGCAGGGGTTGTGGCCACCTTTCTTCTTTTGGCATTCATTCTGTTAATTAATTAGAAATTCTGTAATAATTAATGTATTTATTATTCGGACTGTAATATTTATTTGGTCCCTCCGAGTGAGGGCGCAATTGTGTAATAAGTGTGTGTGAGTATGTGCATGTCTTCCAACCCCACGTCTTTCCTCCCTTTTATTTACCTGATTATGATGGTAGATTAGGGCATATTTAAATTAGCATACCTTATGCAATGCATGCGTGCATCCATTCATTTGTTTTACATGCACCAGGGCTCGGTACATCATGCAAACCGCATTGTACTTCAATTCCCAAATTGAATACGTGTTATTTGTAACATCTCACATGCCATTGTAGGATAGCCAAGCCTATTGTAAACCATTTTAACATGAGCTAGGATCACGCATTAATTGCTAACTAGCTTTTGTTTTGGCTTGGAGTACTAGGTAAGCTTTTATGCTTTAGCATGTCGCATGCGTGTGAATGTTATCATGACAGCATGCTTACCATGTGGCTATATGCTTATGTGATAAACTGTTTGAATGCTTGTGGGTGAAGGTTGGACTGTCTGAGTTGGAAAAACTCGTTGAAATCCGTATTTTAGCCTACTTGCGAGTAGCAAATTCCAAAGTGTTTTTCAAGACAAACGGATATGCAATGCTTATTTCCAAATTAGGCAATCTAGTCTATACTTGTTTGTCAAGGCATAACATAGTAATTCTAGGATAATAACCGAATAAGAACACATAACGCTTTTCAAAATCGGATATCACGATAGTAGAGGCCTTCGACCGGCGAGAGGGGTGCTCATAGTGACCTTCCCCAATCGCATCTAAGCTCCGAGCCGAGGCAACTTTGGTGATGACGGACACGTGGCCTATGGCACCGAGTCAGGGTTTCCTAAATTCCCCCATTTTAAAAAATATTTAGGTGGCGACTCTGTATCTGGCAAAGCAGTCCATGTTTGGCACTTCTTTTCAAAAATCTGTTTTCTCAAAATGATTTGCCGGATTTAGACTCTTTGGTTCAGATTTAGAACTGACACACAAAACGAGTCCGAACTGTAACCCGTGAGTTCCCTCGCGGGCATGTTACACATGCTTTTGTCTAAGTGTTCGGCCTTGTCAAAAATGGGTCGTCTCCGGGCTTTGACATTCACTCCCATCACTTATGACTTTCGAGTTCTGTCAAAGAGGGGCAACTGTAGACACCCCATTTTTGACCGACCTTACGACTCAGACGTCATTGATTGAGCGCTCGGTGATTGCGCATGTTGTGCTCGTTCTGAGGTTACAGAGTTTCGGCTGAGAGCCTTACCTCCGGACCTCGGGACTCTTTTGTGCTTTGCATTGATTTATGAACCAGTTCTCGCTTCTTCCCGAAGGGAAGGAGAGGTCTCAGAGACCATCTCTCAAAGGGTCAGAGGCTACTTTCCGTGGTCGTAGACCACTGTTCCCGTTTGGAGACCAGTTTCCAATATTCGGAGCCATCGACCGTGCGCCTCGGTTCGGGACCGCTTAACTTTCTCCGTTAGGCATGGTTTTTGGATAGCTTGAACCTTTTGAACCTTCGTTTTAGCTGCTTGAGGCAGCTTGAACCTTTTGAACCTTCATTTTAGCTTCTTGAGGAGGCTTGAACCTTTTGAACCTTCATTTTAGCTTCTTGAGGAAGCTTAAACCCTTTGAACCCTGGTCTTAGCTTCTTGAGGAAGTTGAACCTTCTGAACCTTCGTTTTAGCTTCCTGAGGGAGCTTGAACCTTTTGAACCTTTCTTTTAGCTTCTTGAGGGAGCTTGAACCTTTTGAACATTCGTTTTAGCTTCTTGAGGGAGCTTGAACCTTTTGAACCCTTGTTTTCGCTTCTTGAGGAAGCTTGAACCTTCTGAACCTTCGTTTTAGCTTCTTGAGGAAGTTTGAACCTTCTGAACCTTCGTTTCAGCTTCTTAAGGAAGCTTGAACCTTTTGAACCTTTGCTCTAGCTTCTCCGAGAAGTTTGAACCCTTTGCTCTAGCTTCTCCAGGAAGCTTCAACCTTTGCTGTAGCTTCTCCAAGAAGCTTGAACCTTTTGAACCTTTGCTCTAGCTTCTCCAAGAAGCTTGAACCTTTTGCTATAGCCTTACTTGCAAGCATATTTGAGCTTCCGTGTAAACTGAAAAAAGTCTTATTTTGAGGCCCTTAACATGTTTGTTTAAGATCATTTTTCTGTTGGGGGTCATCTACCCCCTTGCATGCATCATTTTACCTTGTTTTGAGCCATGCTTTAGAGCCCTTGTGTTGGCCTTTGTTTGGCCTTTTAGCCACTGAAATCCAGTGGATTTTCAATGGCTAGCATGTCGCTTTTGAGTGCCAAAATCAGAGAGGGGTGACCCTCTCTCTCATTGTTTTGTTTTCTAGCATTTTTGGCCTTACAAAGGAGCCCTTATTTGCATGCTTCCAAGTCATGTTTCAGGCCATTTTTGGTGAGTTTTAGGACCTGCATAGGCTCATTGTGCTTGCATTTTGCCCCTGCCTTCGAGCATCTATCTTCGTTAACTTGCATGCTTTTGTCTAAGTCTCTGGCCTTGTAAAAAATGGGTCGTCTCCGGGCTTTGACATTCACTCCCGCCACTTATGACTTTCGAGTTCTTTCAAAGAAAGGCAACTGTAGACACCCCATTTTTGACCAACCTTACGACTCAAACGTAATCGATTGAGTGCTCGGTGATTGTGCATGTTGTGCTCGTTCTGAGGTTACGGACTTTCGGCTGAGAGCCTTACCTTCGAACCTCGGGACTCTTTGTGCGTTGCCTCGATTTGCAAACAAGGTTTTTTTTTCTGTTCCCGAAGGGAGGGAGTGGTCTCATAAACCATCTCTCAGTAGCCGTAGGCTACTTTTTGTGGTCGTAGACCACTATTCTCGTTTGGAGACCAGCTTCGGTTTTGCCAGGCGCCTCGGGACCGCTTAGCTTTCTTCGTTTGCCACGGTTTTTGTATAGCTTGAACCTTTTGAACCTCCGTTTTAGCTTCTTGTGGGAGCTTGAACCTTTTGAACCATCATTTTAGCTTCTTGAGGAAGCTTGAAACTTTTGAACCTTCGTTTTACCTTCTTGAGGAAGCTTGAACCTTTTAAACCCTTGTTTTAGCTTCTTGAGGAAGTTGAACCTTCTGAACCTTCGTTTTAGCTTCTTGAGAGAGCTTGAACCTTTTGAACCTTCATTTTAGCTCCTTGAGGGAGCTTGAACCTTTTGAACCCTTGTTTTGACCTCTTGAAGAAGCTTGAACCTTCTGAACCTTCGTTTTAGTTTCTTGAGGAAGCGTGAACCTTTTGAACATTCGTTTTAGTTTCTTGTGGAAGCTTGAACCTTTTGAACCTTTGCTCTAGCTTCTCCAAGAAGCTTGAACCTTTTGAACCTTTGCTCTAGCTTCTCCAAGAAGCTTGAACCCTCTTGTTTCTCTATAAGAGTGGGCCTCCCTCTCCTTTAGAGAGGTTGAAAAAAATTTGTCTAAGGAAAAGCACATATATCTCTCTATATCTCTACATTCTAGGCTTAGAGAGGGTGTTTGTTCTTGGCCTTTAACACCACACCTCATAGCCACACACCTCCACCATTGATCTAAGGTTCTTCGAGTGTCTTGAGAGGTCTCAAAGAGCTGGTTTTTGGTCCAAGAAGCTGCTGGTTTTGCTGAACCTACAAGGGTAACACACTATTCCCTCTTTTTAGCATTATTTTGATCCATCTCTTAGCCTTACTTGCAAGCAAATTTGAGCTTCGGTGTAAACTCATAAAAAAAAGTCATATTTTGAGGCCCTTTACATGTTTGTTAAAGATCATTTTTCTTTTGGGGGTCATCTACCCCCTTGCATGCTTCATTTTACCTTGTTTTGAGCCATGCCTTAGAGCATATGTGTGGGCCTTTGTTTGGCCTTTTAGCCACTGAAATCCAGTGGATTTTCAGTGGCTAGCATCCTATTTTGAGTGCCAAAATCAGAGAGGGGTGACCCTCGTTCTCCTTGTTTTGTTTTCTAGCATTTTTTGCCTTACAAAGGAGCCCTTATTTGCATGCTTCCAAGCCATGATTCAGGCCATTTTTGATGAGTTTTATGAACTGCATAGGCTCAATGCTCTTGCATTTTGCCGTCGCCTTCAAGCACATATCTTCGTTATCTTGCATGCTTTTGTCTAAGTCTTCGGCCTTGTCAAAAATGGGTCGTCTCCGGGCTTTGACATTCACTCCCGTCACTTATGACTTTCGAGTTCTGTGAAAGAGGGGCAACTGTAGACACCCCATTTCTGATCGACCTTAAGACTCAGACGTCATCAATTGAGCACTCGGTGATTGCGCATGTTGTGCTCGTTCTGAGGTTACGGAATTTCGGCTGAGAGCCTTACCTCCGGATCTCGGGACTCTTTTGTGCTTTGCCTCGATTTGCGAACCAGGTTTTGTTTTCTCTTCCCGAAGGGAGGAAGAGGTCTCATAGACCATCTCTCAGTGGCCGTAGGCTACTTTTCGTGGTCGTAGACCACTGTTCCTATTTGGAGACCAGTTTCCGATTTTCGGAGCCATCGGCCGGGCGCCTCAGCTCGGGACCGCTTAACTTTCTCCGTTTGGCACGGATTTTGGACAGCTTGAAGCTTTTAAACCTTTGTTTTAGCTTCTTGAGGGAGCTTGAATTTTTTGAACCTTCGTTTTAGCTTCTTGAGGAAGCTTGAACCTTTTGAACCCTTGTTTTAGCTTCTTGAGGAAGTTGAACCTTCTTAACCCTCGTTTTAGCTTCTTGAGGGAGCTTGAACCTTTTGAACCTTCGTTTTAGCTTCTTGAGGGAGCTTGAACCTTTTGAACCTTGGTTTTAGCTTCTTGAGGGAGCTTGAACCTTTTGAACCTTCGTTTTAGGTTATTGAGGAGGCTTGAACCTTTTGAACCCTTGTTTTAGCTTCTTGAGGAAGTTAAACCTTCTGAACCTTCATTTTAGCTTCTTGACGGAGCTTGAACCTTTTGAACCTTCGTTTTAGCTTCTTGAGGGAGCTTGAACCTTTTGAACCTTTGTTTTAGCTTCTTAAGGAAGCTTCAACCTTTTGAACCCTTGTTTTGGCTTCTTGAGGATGCTTGAACCCTCTAAACCTTCATTTTAGCTTCTTGAGGAAGCTTGAACATTTTGAACCTTCGTTTTAGGTTCTTGAGGAAGCTTGAACATTTTGAACCTTTGCTCTAGCTTCTCCAAGAAGCTTGAACCTTTTGAACCTTTGCTCTAGCATCTCCAAGAAGCTTGAACCATTTGCTCTAGCTTCTCCAAGAAGCTTGAACTCTCTTGTTTCTCTATAAGAGAGGGCCTCCATCTCCTTTAGAGAGGTTGAAAAAATTTGTCTAAGGAAAAGCACATATATCTCTCTATATCTCTACATTCTAAGCTTAGAGAGGGTGTTTGTTCTTGGCCTTAACACCACACCTTATAGCCACACACCTCCACCATTGATCTAAGGTTCTTGGAGGGTCTTGAGAGGTCTCAAAGAGCTTGTTTTTGGTCCAAGAAGAAGCTGCTGGTTTTGCCAAGCTACAAGGGTAACACACTATTCTCTTTTTAGCATTATTTTGATCCATCTCTTAGCCTTACTGCAAGCATATTTGAGCTTCGATGTAAAAAAAAAAAAAATTTTTTTAAGGCCATTAACTTGTTTGTTTAAGATCATTTTTTTGTTGGGGTCATCTACCCCTTGCATGCTTCATTTTACCTTGTTTTGAGCCATGCCTTAGTGCATTTGTGTTGGCCTTCGTTTGTTTTTTAGCCACTGAAATCTAGAGGATTTTCAGTGGCTAGCATGTTGTTTTGAGAGCCAAAATCAGAGAGGGGTGACCCTCTCTCTCATTGTTTTGTTTTCTAGCATTTTTGGCCTTACAAAGGAGCCCTTATTTGCATGCTTCCAAGCCTTATTTCAGGCCATTTTTGATGAGTTTTAGGACCTGCATAGGCTCAGTATTCTTGCATTTTGCCCCTACCTTCGAGCACATGTCTTCGTTAACTTGCACGCTTTTGTCTAAGTCTCCGGCCTTGTCAAAAATGGGTCGTCTCCGGGCTTTGACATTCACTCCCGTCACTTATGACTTTCGAGTTCTTTCAAAGAGGGGCAACCGTAGACACCCCATTTTTTACCGACCTTAAGACACAAACGTCATCGATTGAGCGCTCGGTGATTGTTTATGTTGTGCTTGTTCTGAGGTTACAGAGTTTCGGCTGAGAGCCTTACCTTCGGACCTCGGGACTCTTTTGTGCGTTGCCTCGATTTGCGAAAAAGATTTTGTTTTCTCTTCCCAAAGGGAGGGAAAGGTCTCGTAGACCATCTCTCAAGAGTCAGAGGCTACTTTTTGTGGTCGAGACCACTGCTCGCTTGGGAGACCAGCCGATTTTTGAGCCGCCGTCAGACGCCTCGGCCGACCACTTAGCTTTCTCCGCTTGTCGCGGTTTTTGGACAAATTTTGAACCTTTTGAACCTTCGCTTTAGCTTCTTGTGGAGCTTGAACCTTGAACCATCATTTTACCTTCTTGAGGGAGCTTGAACCTTTTGAACCTTCGTTTTACCTTCTTGAGGAAGCTTGAACCTTTTAAACCCGTGTTTTAGCTTCTTGAGCAAGTTGAACCTTCTGAACCTTCGTTTTAGCTTCTTGAGAGAGCTTGAACCTTTTGACCCTTCGTTTTAGCTCATTGAAGGAGCTTGAACCGTTTGAACCCTTGTTTTGACCTCTTGAAGAAGCTTGAACCTTCTAAACCTTCGTTTTAGCTTCTTGAGGAAGCGTGAACCTTTTGGACCTTCGTTTTAGCTTCTTGTGGAAGCTTGAACCTTTTGAACCATTGCTCTAGCTTCTCCAAGAAGCTTGAACCCTCTTGTTTCTCTGTGAGAGTGGGCCTCCCTCTGCTTTAGAGAGGTTGAAAAAAATTTGTCTAAGGAAAAGCACATATATCTCTCTATATCTCTACATTCTAGGCTTAGAGAGGGTGTTTGTTCTTGGCCTTTAACACCACACCTCATAGCCACACACCTCCATCATTGATTTAAGGTTCTTCGAGGGTCTTGAGAGGTCTCAAAGAGCTAGTTTTTGGTCCAAGAACCTGCTGGTTTTACTGAAGCTACAAGGGTAACACACTATTCCCTCTTTTTAGCATTTTTTTGATCCATCTCTTAGCCTTACTTGCAAGCAAATTTGAGCTTCGTAAACCTAAAAAAGACTTATTTTGAGGCCCTTAACATGTTTGTTAAAGATCATTTTTCTGTTGTGGGCCATCTATCCCCTTGCATGCTTCATTTTACCTTGTTTTGAGCCATGCCTTAGAGCATATGTGTTGGCCTTTGTTTGGCCTTTTAGCCACTGAAATCCAGTGAATTTTCAGTGGCTAGCATCCTATTTTGAGTGCCAAAATCAGAGAGGGGTGACCCTCGTTCTCCTTGTTTTGTTTTCTAGCATTTTTGGCCTTACAAAGGAGCCCTTATTTGCATGCTTCCGAGCCTTGTTTCAGGCTATTTTTGATGAGTTTTAGGAACTGCATAGGGTCATTGCTCTTGAATTTTGCCCTCGCCTTCGAGCACATATCTTCGTTATCTTGCATGCTTTTGTCTAAGTCTTCGGCCTTGTCAAAAATGGGTCGTCTCCGGGCTTTGACATTCACTCCCGTCACTTATGACTTTCGAAGTTCACAAAGAGGGGCAATCAGAGACACCCCATTTCTAACCGACCTTAAGACTTAGACGTCATCGATTAAGCGCTCGGTGATGGCGCATGTTGTGCTCGTTCTGAGGTTACGGAGTTTCGGCTGGGAGCCTTACCTCCGGATCTCGGGACTCTTTTGTGCTTTGCCTCGATTTGCAAACCAAGTTCTATTTTGTCTTCCTGAAGGGAGGGGGAGGTCTCGTAGACCATCTCTCAGTGGCTGTAGGCTATTTTTCATGGTCGTAGACCACTGTTCCCGTTTGGAGACTTGCTTTTGATTTTCGGAGCCGTCGGCTGGGCGCCTCGGTTCAGGAAATGCGAATTCTGGCTATATGAGGTGGCGTTTTTGGAGCATGTGATAACAAAGGAGGGAATTTTTGTCGACCCACACAAGGTTAAGGCAATCGTGAATTGGCCTACTCCTACGAATGTCAGTGAAATACGCAGCTTTATGGGGTTAGCCAGATATTATAGGCGATCTGTCTAGGATTTTTCTAAGATTGCAATACCGCTCACACAATTAACTAAAAAGGGAGTTGCGTTTGAATGGTCTGAACAACGAGAATCTGCTTTCCAAGAATTAAAAAGGAAGTTGACTATAGCTCCAGTCCTTGCTCTATCGTCTGGTACTGAAGGATTTGTGATTTACAGTGACGCCTCACACAAGGGACTTGGTTGTGTGCTCACGCAAGGTGGAAGACTAATAGCTTATGCCTCCCGACAGCTTAAGCCCCATGAAAAGAGTTATCCCACACATGATCTGGAATTAGCTGCGGTAGTTTTTGCTTTGAAAATATGGCGGCACTATCTTTATGGAACTACCTGCGAAGTTTATACCGATCATAAAAGCCTTAAGTACCTTTTTACCCAGAAGGAGTTAAACATGCGCCAACCACGGTGGTTGGAACTTATTAAAGATTATGATTTGCAAATCCATTATCATCCTAGTAAAGCTAACACGGTGGCCGATGCCCTTAGTCAGAAAAATATGGGAGGTTTAGCCAGCCTAATTACGAAACAAAGAGAATTGATAAGTGAATTGAATAAACTGAGTGTGGAGCTTGTACTACATGGACAAGAAGTATTGGTAGCAGCAGTGATGGCCCAACCAACCTTACTTGAAGAAATCAAGCTACATCAGCTAGAAGATGAAACCTTGAGAAAGATATGTGATGATATGGAAACGAAACCAAAACCAGGGTTTAATGTGGAGAATTCAGTGCTCAAGTTCCAGAACCGAGTGTGTGTTCCCAATGTGTTGGAGCTTAAACGGAAGTTGATGGAAGAAGCTCATGCCTCAAAATTCTCTATGCATCCGGGAAGTACTAAAATGTATCCGGATTTGAAACAAAACTTTTGTTGGCCAAACATGAAGAAGGAGATTGCAGAATTCATTTCCAAGTGTTTGCAATGTCAGCAAGTGAAAGTGGAGCATCAAAGACCAGCGGGATTAGTACAACCCCTTCCAATCCCGGAATGGAAGTGGGAACATCTAACCATGGATTTTGTTGTGGGGCTACCACGGACTCCTCAGGGTATGAATTCGATATGGGTCATTGTAGACCGACTAACTAAGTCCGCCCATTTCCTACCTGTGAAAACTCAGTATAATGCAGATAAACTGGCGACATTGTATGTAAATGAAATTGTAAGGCTTCATGGGGTTCCGGTCTCGATTGTGTCAGATAGGGATCCGAAGTTTGTTTCACGGTTCTGGCAAAGTCTACAGACTACTTTGGGTACAGAATTAAAGTTTGGTACTGCCTTTCATCCTCAGACAGACGGACAATCCCAGAGGACAATACAGACATTAGAGGATATGCTTCGAATGTGTGTGTTGGATTTTCAAGGAAGTTGGGAAACTCATTTGCCGTTGATAGAGTTTGCATATAATAACAGTTACCATTCGAGTATTGAGATGGCACCTTATGAGGCTCTGTATAGAAGACCGTGCCGTTCTCCCATGTGTTAGGCCAAAGTTGGAGATAGATCCTTACTAGGGCCTGAAATTATTCAAATGACTTTTAAAAGGTCAATTATTCGAAAGATTGAAAATCGCCAAAGCAGTAAGAGTTATGCGACAACCGTAAGAGATTTGGAATTCGAAGTGGGTAGTTATGTATTTGTGAAAGTCACCCCCATGAAAGGACATTCGAGATTTGGGAAGAAGGGTAAGTTAACACCCCGATTTGTTGGTCCCTTCCAAATTTTGGAAAAAGTAGGTTTGGTGGCGTATCGAGTTGCCCTTCCTCCAAATATGAGTTAAGTTCATAACGTGTTTCATATTTCCATACTTCGAAAATACCTACCAGATCCATCACATGTGATAGATTATCACCAGATTGTGTTAGACGACAAGTTGACGTATGAAGAGAAACCAATTACGGAATCGGGAGATTCCAATGGTGAAGGTCGAATGGCAAGAACATTACGGAACCGAAGCAACTTGGGAAAAAGAGGAGGATATGCAACATCAGTATCCGCATCTGTTTCCGTCTTGAGATAAAAACAAGTTTGAGGGACCAAACTTATTTAAGGGGGGGAGAGTGTAATAACCCGACCCTCGTATACAATTTTGGCATATTTTTAATCCCTTATTCTGTACTTTTGAATGTTCATTAAGAAATGCTATGTGAAATTTCATTGACCTACGTGAAACTTAGAAATAGGGATTTCTATCTGTTTGATAAGAATATTATCTATCATATTTAGAATGCTTAAATCTGAAATTAGAAGCTTTAGAGGCTTAGTTGTCTGAAATTGATTTAAGATTTGAACTTGGCATGATTTTTAAGCCATGATGAGATTTTCTGTTAAATTTTAATTTCGGATAATTAAACGATTGATTTTTGTCCTTATTCATTTTTTTTATAAGTCCATAGTCTCCATGATGTTTGACTTAGAGCTCTAGACCAAAAATATCTTGAGGGAGAGGGAGGAGAAGAGGTCTTCAAGGAAAGAATTGGGAGCATCTAGGAGGAGGTAGAAAACATGATTCAAGGTATGCTTAATCACTTCTTTTATACTCCTCTCTTTGAATAGAGGAGGAATTCCCCCATAGTATTATGTTCGATGTGTAATTGAATTATATGTCTTGTATTGAAGTAAATTGGAATGGCTTTGGGCCATCTATTGAGGTATCCAATAGAAGTGTTATTTTCTTTTCTTCCCCAACTATCAAACTTGAAGCCATCTCCATGGTTACATAGTTGTATTTGTGTGAGTGTATGTGTATATGTTGATGTGTGAAGGAAGTAAATCTCACAAGTTGAATTATGTTTTTGGCTATGGAATTATATTGAGATCATCATATGTTGTGCCTCCTAATTACATGATTTTTGGACCATGTTTCAGCAATTAAAAGATCTATTTTAGACCTTGATGATACCACCAAAGAGTTGGATTTTGTATAAATTTCGAACAGAAATTTAGTAATCGCCAAGACGCGGCGGAGTCATGGTCAAGACGCGGAAACCTCACAGACGCTGCGGAGTCACGGCCGCACGTGCAGGGAAATGGAGCAAAAATGGAGCTGGGTTCTGCCTAAAAAGCACGTTGTAACACGTCCCGCGAGGGGACCTTATAAGGCCGGACTCAATTCGTCGGTTCTAAATCAACCAAAGAGTCCAACCGCAAATCGCTTTTGAAGAAAACAGATTTTAAAAAAGTAGTGCCAAACATGGATCGCTTTGCCACACAGTAGTCGCCACCTAAATATTTTAAAATGGGAAATTTAGGAAACCGACTCGGTCAAGGCCACGTGTCCGCTATCACCAAAGTGGTCTTGGCTTGGGAGCTTGGGTACGACGGGAAGGTCACTATGAGCACTTTCGCTTCGCCGTCCAAGACCGACCTCTACTAACTGTGATATCCGTTTTTGAAAACTTTATGCGTTCTTATTCCGATTATTAACCTAGAATTACTATGTGACGCGCCCAACACAAAAGTATAGACTAGATTGCCTAACTTGGAAATAAACATTGCATATCCGTTTTGTCTCGAAAAACGTGTTAGATTTTGCTACTCGCAAGTAGGCTAAAATATGGATTTCAACAAGTTGTTCCAACTCAGGCAATCCAACCTCCACCCACAGGCATTCAAACAGTTTATCATGTAAGCATTTAGCCGCATGGCAAGCATACTGTCATGTCAACATTCACACGCATGCGATATGCTAAAGCGTAAAAAACTTACGTCGTACTCCGTGCCAAAACAAGAAACTAGTTAGCAAACATGCATGACCTAGTTCATGTTAAGTGGCTAGTGCACTACTTACAGAATGCAATTAGACAGGCTCGGCTATCCTAAGCTTGGCATGTGAAATGCGACAAATAGCATGTATTCAATTTGGAATTGGAAGTGCAATGCAGTTTGTATGATGTACCGAGCCTGGTGCATGTAAACAAATGCATGAATGCACGCATGCATTGCACAAGGTATGCTAAGATAGAAATGCCCTTATCTATCAACATATTGGTGTAAATAAAAGGGATAGAAAGGAATGGGGATTGGAAGACATACCCCCACTCACTCACCCTTATTACATATTTGCCTCGCCGAGGGACCGAAGAATATACAAATTAATTAACTACGCAAGCTAATTAAAATATTACAAATCAACTAAATTAATTAAATAACATAATTAATCTAATTAAACAAAGAATCGCCTTGATGAGGGCTCAATGCAATACAAGACGGATCGGGTTCTAATCGCACTGTCATGCATGATTTGCCTCGCTTCTCCTCCTCGTAAAATTACCAAAGTCTCATGAGTGCCTCTCAGCACCGGGAGTACCACCACTGGGGTAGAGCACCACCGTCGAAGAAGGAGGCCACCGCACTAGATGAAGTTATCGGTGGAAATTGATCACGGCCGGCACTAAATAGTGCCGGCCGGACTTAACACTTGCGTAACTCGCAACCCACAAAGAAGAGAGGACAACAACATGCATGGCAATGTGATTCAAGGTATTTATGCACTATACACACCCCTTATCATGTTATTGACTCAAAGGGCATGTGCCTCGATTCCCTGACCACCAATCACAGATTTCCATGCATGATGGCCCTAAGAACCAAGAATGCAACTTTGATTTCAAATGCATGCAATGCAAACAAGCAAACAAGGGTGCTCAACCTCCATCATACTTCACTTCAAGAGGCCAAACATGCACAATGCAAATGCAACCCTAAACATGTCAACTAGGCATGCAACATGGACTATGCAATATGTTCATGCAAAGGGTTCAAGCAAGCATGCAAGGTAAGCATGCAAACCAATGGAAGGATGGTCTTATACATGAATTAGGCAACTCAAATAGTCCTAAAATCAAGTGGCCAAAATGCCTAGAAATGGAGACTAAACACACACACACATGCACAAGTTAAGGCACCAACACTTAAGCATAATTAGGCAACCCTTAAGCACACTTAAAGGGCATAACAATGGACAACTAGCATGTAATTTAGGCTCAAAATCGTATATGAAATGATGCCACATCATGTTAAGCAAGATAAACAAATGCATGCAACATAGGTTCAACACTTGAGGCAAGTCATGGAAGCATTGAACAACACTTATGCAAAACAAATATGGCATGCATTGAACAACCTAAAATAGAGTTTTAGCATGTTAAAACAAAGCCAAAAGGCTACTTAGATGGCATCTAAGAGGCTTGAAATCAAAGGCATGCAAAATGGCCAAAACATGGGGGCATTCAAGACATGCTTTCAAAGCATTAAAGAGGCGACTAAGGTAAGCATACAAGCACACCAAAGGGACTGAAATAGCATGCTAGGTGGTTCCAAACCATCAAAACGAGGTAAGCAACACATGCTACACATGTATACTCAAAGGCTAGTAAGCCTAAAATGCAAAGGGGCTATATGATGCATGCCAAGATCAACCCAAATGGCTATGGACAGAGCTAAAACATGTCAAAATAAGCGTAAAACATTCATAAGTCTAAGCCTAAAACATGCTCAAACTAGGGCATACAACCTAGGCACGTTAAGGGACCAAAGAGGCATTACAAAGCAACCATGCAAAACATGCAAGGAGTGCTAAAACCAACTTAGAAACATGTTATATCATGGCAATATAAGCATGAAAAACAAACCAAACATGCTCAACACACACTTAAGCACAAGCTCCCTCAAGAAGCCAAATCTTGCCCTTTTCAAGGACATCAAGGAGAGGGGGTGGTCCTCTCCTTCTTGAGACTCTAAGGCATCATCTTCACCACTGAAATCCTTCAAGATTTCAGTGGTGAAGAGATCCTAACACCAAAGTCTCGGATCTCTCACAAAATGGCACAAAATGAGCCCTTTTCAAGGCCTAAGGGTGGTCAAACCTACCCAAATCACCAAGCACTCTTAATAAAAAATAAAGAGGCTTAAAAAACAGAACTTTTATGTGTTATAGACTAAGCACAAAAACTGTTTTAAACTAGGCAAAAATGGAGTGCAAAAATGGGGGAAATAAAGTAAGTTTCTCACCTTTGTTGACCCTCTTCGCAAATGTTGAAGTTGTTGGTTCCTTGAGCTCCAAACCAGTCAAGAACTTCAAGAACAAGCCCTTAGCACCTCAGTTCCAAGAGGAAGGTGAAACACTAGGTGTTGATGTGCAATAGTAAGGCACAAAACACCTAGACTAACAAGAGAGGGATAGAGATAGAATAGATATAGGATTTCTAACCTAAACCATAGCTTCTCTCCTGTCTAAAAATGGCTAAGTCTCTCAAGAATTTCAACCCTTGAGCCAAGAGAAGAGGCTTCTCTTGTATAGGCACAAAACTTACAAGTTAAGCAAGCCTAAAGGCTCATCCCTCCATACACGTGTATGGAGGGGAGCAAAAAGTGATACAGCTGTAATAAAATATCTGATAAAGCAGCTGTACAGTGCCCGGCCGGCTAAGGATGCCATTTTGGAAAAACTTAGTGCCGGTCAGCACAAAAGAGTGCCGGTCGGCACAATAAAGTGCCGATAGCAATACCAGCCAGCCGGTGGCCTCTAGCCACAGCCGGTGGTGTGTGGGGATGCCTCACAAGGTATTCCCTGCCCTTCCAAGGCAAAACACAAGTGTTTGGTGCAAAACCAGACACAAAGCGGTCGAGTTCGGAGGTCCTGAGGCAAGGCGCGCGAGCCGAGAACTCCAGGAACTCCAAACGAACACAAACATGGATAATCACCGAGTGTTCCAGCGGTGACGTCCAAGTCTTGAGGACGGTCAAAAATGGGGTGTCTATAGTTGCCCCTCTTTGACAGAACTCGGAAGTCATAAGCATGACGGGAGTGAATGTCGAAGTCCAGAGACGACCCATTTTTGACAATGCCGAAGACTTGGACAAACATGCAAGACAAAACAAGGTATGCGCCTGAAGGCAGGGGCAAAATGCAACTGAAGATGCACGAAGCCGAGCATAACTTATGATCATGCAAAGAAAGCTGTAATGAAGCACACATGCGACAGTTATAAGCTAGAATATGCCAATCTACACTACAATGCAGAAGGATGTAAGAGAATTATGCAATTCTCAAAACGCCTCACGCGGAGGATACAATACCCGGCTCGTTTCGTCTATGCCGCCTCAATGAGCCGACATACAATATCGCGGCTCGCAAAGAAAGTAAACTTAACAGTAATAATATTGTTAGCCATATGCATGGCAATGCGAAATGCAAAATGATATGCAATATATACAAAATGATGTATGAATAATGCAAATGATAATGCAATGCAATTGAAACTATGCAAACTACATGCGAAGCAATTGAATCATGAATCAATCATGAGCAGTTCGAAACCACACATATGTCAAATAGATTGATGGAAGTAGCAAGTCCGTCTACCATAGAACGATGTCTGAACTATGAGTGATGCAGACGGACACAAGAACAAGTATTGGGTGGAATGACATAAGTGGGGTGACGACCCGCTGGGGAGAGAATAATGATCCTAATGCTGGATGCAACGATTATACTATAATGCAATATGTGATTATGGCGCGCCGGCCAAACCGTATCTCGCTTAGGAAAGGCATGCACACATACAAGCCATGTCTAACACAGAAAAGGTGCCGCAACCTCAAACCAAGTTCATCAAGGAATAGGCGCGATGCACATGAACCATGCTTTGACGTGAAAAGTAGGGGCACATACTAGACCAAGCTCAACAAGGAAAGGCGCAAGCCATAGATGGAAGACGATGCAGTGGATGCATGCAACTATAATGCAATAGAAATGGATATTTACAGAAAATGCATGACATATGCACTATACTACAATGATGATGCATGACATATGCATGTTTTTTTTTGTTTTTGGTTTTGAATTTTTGAAAATGCATGACATATGCAATATTTACAATAATGCATGACAAATGCAGTATAATGCAATGGCTGTGATTGCAGCTTTCCCTACCCTCCCAACGGGGCGATATACTAGGTTGGTTCGGTATCCAGAATTGAGGCGTAAACATGCTACCTCAACCTATGGGGCTTCCATACAGATTTCAAGCCGAGGGTACACCCCCTGGGTATTTAAACCAGACTTTAGTCTCGGAAATCTCAAACCTTTGCGTTCTAGGCATAAGCCATTCAAACTCTAGTTTTGACCGTCCCTATTGGTCTCTTAGGAACTCACCGCAAACACAGACAGGTGGCTTTACCAGACCACCGAAAGTCGTTTGGGCATGACAAACACTGAAGGAGTTGCACCTTCAGAGGATTTAAGGTCTCCTAGACCGGGATCCGAAATGCATGATAATGCATGTTGTTTTTTTGAAATGCACATGATGCATGACGTTTCTTTTGAAATGCGCGCCAACGCGCGACTTTTGAATGCATGACAATGCATGAATTGAGATGCGGTGCACAAGACAGTGCGATGTATGGAATTGCGCGATGCGATGCATGCCAAATGCAATGAGGTGCACCTTAATGCACCGAAGGTTTTGCACCTCCCGAGGATTTAAGGTCTCCTAGACCGCGCGTGTTTAAGGTCTCGCCAGACCCTGGGGGGGCAACTGATGAGGTGCGCGAAACAACGCTATGGAATGCATGCCAAATGCAATGAGGTGCGCAAAACAACGCTATGGAATGCATGCCAAATGCAATGAGGTGCACCTTAATGCACCGAAGGTCTTGCACCTCCCGAGGATTTAAGGTCTCCTAGACCGTGCGTGTTTAAGGTCTCGCCAGACCCGGCGGGGCAACTGTTACAACACTTTAAGTGCATGCGATGCAAATGAGACATGCACGCGGATGCAAATGGGGCAAATGAGACGTGCGTGCAATGAGGTACGCGTGCCTCAAAAGATGGAAAATGAAGTGCAATGAGGTACGCCAAACGGCGCGATGCGCAAACTAGCGCGATGCGTTTAGACAACGCGAGTGCACAAGATAGTGCGATACGAATGCATGCCAAATGCGATGAGGCGCACACCTTAATGCACCGAAGGTTTTGCACCTCCCGAGGATTTAAGGCCTCCTAGACCGTGCGTGTATGGTGAAGGTTTCGCACCCTCCAAGGATTTAAGGTCTCCTAGACCGTACATGTTTAAGGTCTCGCCAGACCAGGGGGGCGTGGTTTCAAAATGTGCGGCAATGCGCGGCTGCTGAGATGATGAAACATGGCAATGCATGCGCCAAAGGTTTTGCACCTTCGAAGGATTTAAGGTCTCCTAGACCGTACGTGTTTAAGGTCTCGCCAGACCGGTGGAACAAAGAGGTAACGCGCATGGGATGCGTACGCCAATACAAATGAGAAATGGAGTGCAAAACGAGGCACACGTACCTCGAAATGCAATGAAATGCAAAATGAGGTACGCATACCTCATCGAATGGAAAATGGAGTGCAAAACGAGGCACACGTACCTCGAGATGCAATGAAATGCAAAATGAGGCACGCATACCTCATCGAATGGAAAATGGAATGCAAAACGAGTCACACGTACCTCGAGATGCAATGAAATGCAAAATGAGGCACGCATACCTCATTGAATAGAAAATGGAATGCAAAACGAAGCACACGTACCTCGAGATGCAATGAAATGCAAAATGAGGCACGCATACCTCATTGAATGGAAAATGGAATGCAAAACGAGGCACACGTACCTCGAGATGCAATGAAATGCAAAATGAGGCATGCATACCTCATTGAATGGAAAATGATGCAAGTGTGACACGCATGTCACACTTAAAAATGCAAGACAAGTAAGTCACAAGGGACGTGCAAGACGGCACGATGCGACGCACTAGACAATGCGATGGATGCGTGTAATGCACACGGGGCAACTTTTGAATCTTATAAAAGACAAAAGGATACAAAAAGGATATAGTCTTTGCTTGAATTTGAGTGTTACGCACAGTAGACACGGTCCGAGGTCAAAACGGAGGCCGGTTGAGCGTCGGGGGTGCATTTTCTTGAGCTATGAAGACCAAAATTCCTCAATTTGCCAAAACAAGGCCTTGGGAACACCACCGGCTGGGTGGAAAGGCTGCCGGCTGCCACCGGCTGCCTAAACTTCTCCACCGGCACAATATTGTGCCGACCGGCACAAAACAGTGCCGACCGGCCAAAAGTTGCTGATCGGGGGCAGATTCGGCATTTCGCTATGGGTCCTTTAAAATAGGGCTTGAAACCCTATTTTCCTCACTTTGCCTCCGCCGAAAATCTTTGCTCTTTCTCTCCAAAGTGTTTTTCTCTCACTTTTCCGCCATTTCTTTGCATTCCCGCGTTTTCGTCAGCTCGATTCGCGGTTCATCGCGTTTGACATTTCCAACCGATCAAATCTCATTTCGTGTCTCTTCTCGGTTTTCATCTTTTCGACTTGTTCCTCGATTTTCTACATTTCAGTATTTTCATCTCCTACCTTCCGGCCATTTTCGACCGCCGGTTGACTTTTCCAGTTGACTTTTCACATTCCGGCTTTTCCGGCCATTTTCTCACCACCATTACTATGGCAGACGATGTTCCATATGTCGGGACTCCTCCGAACCATGAGATGGACCCCGGGGTCGAGCTCCTCCCATTGAGCGAGCGTCTCTTCGATCCGGCGACTTACCGCCCGGCGATTCACGTGCTACCACCCGATGGACTTCGCCACTTCCGCGGTTTTGACAGGGCTCTGGACCCGGAGCTTCTTCTACGCGAGCCGACCTCGCACCTCTCATTCGGCGCTTCCGAGGTAACCCTTCTGCTCTGCTTTACTTTCTGCAATGTAGAACTGTAAACTGTCAACTGCCATAGCTGATTACAACCCTTAATTGCTTAGCTCTGATACACTGTACTGTAGTTGATTGTAGACGAACTCACAACTAATATCTGTTTGAGACGAACACACGCACACACACTGCACTAGCCTCAAGCACTCAAACACGCGGCACACCGTATTTCACTGCAAACTCACCGATACCCGGTACTTGTTTGAATCTGAAAACCCGCACGCATGCTAGACGCGCACTGAATCACATAGACATGCTGTGACATCACTTATTGGTAATTCACTGAAACATACCGGCACCCGGTACCCGTTTGAATTTTGGAAACTTGCACGCATGCTAGATTTACACTGATCCTCACAGGAGCACTGACATATCACAGGCCGTAGTCCACCCATCGTACATCAAACCTGACATTTGCTTGCATCCGAAAAACGTACACACGTGCACCATGTCTGTATGATGACCCTCACAAACATACTGACACATCACAGGCCGTAGTCCACCGTAGTACACTGAATCCTGACATTTGCTTGCATCTGAAAAATGTACACACGTGCACCATGTTTACACTGCACCACTCAAAAACACACTGACGATCACATATTGTAGTTTATCAGAAGCACACCGCACCCGCTTCGCTCGAATCAAAAACGGCACGCATGCTAGATTTGTATCGACTTTAACATGTTTCCTCGTAATCAGACATTTCATATTGCTTTGCAACCATTTGTTTGTAAACAGGGAGATTCCCATACCATCCGCGGGTATGGGAATGTTTCGGCTCGAGATTGGTACTCGGAGCTTCCCGAGGCGGTTCGACACATCGTGGATGAGGCAGGCTTCGGTTCTTTCTGCAGGGGTCTGACCCGACTCACTGCCTACAGGCCTCTTTTAGCTGCCCTAGCAGAGAGGTGGTGGGACACCACCGATTCATTTCACCTATCCGCGGCGGGGGACATGACGATGACTCCCTACGATTTCTCGGTGCTCACCGGCATCGGGGTAGGGGGTGATCCGATTCCCTTCGACACTGACATGGATGAGTGGACCGCCGCTCAGATCCACTTACTTGGCGCGGCTCCGCCTCTTGCACGTCCAGGCTTTGTCCGCTATTCTTGGTTCGAGGTGCAGTTCCGGGTGCAGCCTCTTCTTGTTGACGCAGCTCCGATGACCGAGGCGGCCGTGGAGCAGTATGCGCGCGGCTTCTTGATGTTTTTGCTGGGGACCACCCTATTCACCGACCGGGCGAACACCGTGCCTCTCGCTTACTTCACAGACGGTGGACGCCCCGACATCTTCGCTATGATCGGGTGGCGCGCTCGCCACTTTCACGGCTATATGAGCTCGGCCACGGCGTGACAGCTTGCTTGGGGGTTATCGCGAGCTTGGGAGGTATGTTTTCTTTCCGCTTACATTTCGCTTCAGACTTTCCAGACTCGCATTACCGCACACACTGTAGTTTGCTTTACACTTGTCAGATAATCGCATACACACACACATACTCCTACTTTTAATCGATCGCATTATCATCACACGCACACTCGCTTCAATACACTGCACAACACACGGCTCTGCTATTTCTACTTTACTCTGTATCCTGCTTTTTCTGATAAATGTTCTGACATTTGTCTTGCAGTTGTGGGTTTACGCCTACTTTCCCAGGCTGGAGCCAGTGCCGGAGACGGAGACTCCGCTGGTCGTTCCCTTCTCACGCCGTTATGACGGGAGGTGCACACGGCGGCCACGAGAGACTTTCAGCTTCTTCCGTCGCTACTTTGACACCATCACCCCCGCCGAGGTATGTTTTACTTACAGTTCATTTAAGCTTCACTTTTCCACTGTATATTTGCAATACCAGTAGGTAATGAACTGTATTTCAATTTCAGATCACCTGGCAGCCATGGGCTCCTCTGCCAGCGATGGTGCGGGATCGGTTTGCCGGCGCGATCGAGACCTCGCGTTACCGGATTTTGCTAGAGGGCCGATGCCGGGCTTGGTACTGGTGAGCGCTTATGCGTCAGACCTCGTGGTTACCTCGAGCAGATAGTCCCGAGCATCCTCCCGAGCATATGAGGGACACCGAAGCTTTCACCGAAAGCAGATGGCGAACTACACCATCGGCCGGGAGGCGACGGCCAGAGGCGAGGGCGACACTTAGAGTACGTCCCGACCTTCATCATGCGGCCTTTGAGTGGTGGTCGCGATCGAGCCAGAGAGACTGCAAGGCCAGGCTAGGGCAGAGGCGGGAGCAGGAGTGGGATTGTCACAGAGAGCTCGAGCTCGTGGCAGGAGGGGAGTGCAGAGGGGACGAGGGACGGGCTGGCCCGCTCTGCCTACCGCGCTGACGTACAGGGGGCAGAGTGGGGAGACCTACCAGATCCCTTTTGCCCCTCCCCCGGCTGGTCATGAGTTGGCTGGCATTCCTGACTTGCCTCCGGTATGTATTACCGCATTTCCGTACAGTCATTTCATTTTAGTTTATTTGATATTCCACAGAATATTTGATGCATCCGATACTTTTGCAGGCTTCCTCTGAGTACACCCGGCAGTCATTGGAGCTGAATGCCTCCATGGCGGGGATGTTGCAGCGGACCTTCGAGTTCTTAGCCTTCTACGGCCTTCCGGTATGTTTTCTCTGACATAGTTCCAAACTATATACAAACTGCTTCGCATAATCTGATGCACGACACAACATCTGATAAACTGTTCACGGCATTCACACACTGTATTCATACACTGCATTCTGCACTGATAAACTGCTCACGGCATTCAAACACTGTACTCATCGTGATTCTCGATTCGATAAACCGCCACGGCATTCACACATCAGATTTCATACATCGTGATTCGCACTGATTAATTGCTCACGGCATTCTACATCAGACTCTCAGATGATAAAACTTCATGTGTACTGATGCATTTGCCTTTTGTACTTTTCAGCCTCCCTTCCCAATTCCTCCCGTGGGTGGCGGCGCTCCATCTAGACCTCCCATTTCTACTCGGGATGGCAGGATATTCCCCCGCACCAGAGGGGGGCGTGGCCATGTGGGGAGTAGCTCGCAGGCTCCGGTTGCAGGGGATGGTGAGTCGGAGGCGGAGGCCTCTGAGGAGGAGGCCGGGGGCAGCTCGGGCTCAGCCCGACAAATGACACTTCTGACGATGCTTCTGTGCTTCTGCCCAGGAAGAGGGCGAGGACGGATCCCCCGGCGCGAGGCCATTGATGATGATTACAGACTTCTGCTGTTTTTCTTTCATTTTCTTTTCTTGTACTTTTCTCTTTTTGGTAGATAGAGTACTATGTACTGCCGCAGGCAGGTTTTGTTTTCCTTAAAACTTATGTACTTGAAAAGATTATGAAATGGAACAAACTTTTATATGGAAAAGAATGTTATATCTGCACATTTCAAACTTTGCACCGCATGGCGTCATATTACACCTCAACTGTAAATGATATTGATCTGTTGTTTGACAATTGAACACTTGCACTGTAATAATCAGATAACCAACCGACTAAACAGCAACACAACACATACGAACCCATCGCTCAAAATCGGGTTCATGTTTCATACTCTGCTAGGGACTAATCTGCTGGGGATTGATCTGCATATAGCCCATAACACAGCATTTGGTTCATTCTTCACACAGCAGACTCTGAACAAATAGCCCCAATCTGACGAGACGGATCACAAAACTGACACGGTTGTAGTTGAAACACACTCGGATGTCCCAAATTTTCCCTTTTCTTCTCTTGCTTTGCCCGGATGTAGAGAATGGCACAGCATTCTGAGCACAAGCGATTACCTTTTGGAAGAAGATGGGTTTTCAACCAGGGTGTCGAGCCTATCACAGAACACAACGAGATAGACTCAAACAAGGAAACAAAAGGCGCACGACCTAACACAACGAGACACACTCGGAAAAGACTCAAAGCCAAAATTGAGACCGACAAATCAAAGGACATGACACACGGACATGTTTACAAAAAGGACCTCAAATTTCGAGGAGCCAATTCCTCCGGATATTACTCCCACCCTTTCTGATTTGTGATACTCACATCACTCGGCCCTCAGGCTCATTTTTCTCTCAAAGCCCTTTTCTTCACTTTTCTCTCAACTTACTCCTCTCTATTCTTTATTCTCTCATTTTTCAATCCCTCCCCGGGGTGATGAATGACAGATGAATAGGAAGTCGCGGGTTCACACCCATCACTTTTAGCTCACGGCCGTTCCTTCTGGCAGATAGAGCGCCCTGTTGGCAAGCATATTAACGGGGGAAGACAGAGGACGCGACTCAATCGTGCCCCTAGTTCATTATTTTGACCATTTTTTGTTGTGTTTTCTAAAACGGTTTTGATCAAAAATGAGAGTTGGATTAACATACTTATTCAATTTTTGATTTGAAAATCATGCGAATCAAGCTGTGAGCACTGAAAATTCTCCTTTTTGGGTTCAAACATGGTCTAATTTTGAAAATGAAACAGTTTTCGAGAAAATAAGTCAACCTCAGTGAAAATTTTCAAAAAATATTTTTGCAAACAATCAACGTTCAACGAGCGCGGAACTTACCCTCGAGATACGCAACCTCGGATCGGAGGTAATGGGAAATTGCCCCTGGCTTAAAAAGGGGGGGTAAGGCAACGGAAAGTTGCCCCTGGTTTGGACGGTAACTCAGGGCAACTTATGGCAATACATGGCAACGGAAAGTTGCCCCTTGTTTGGATGATGCCGCGGCATGTTGTAGGCCAGTCCTTGTTGACGACTATCAGATCCTCGGGCGTGGAGGAGGTGAAGACGGCTTGAATCAATATGTGGACACAGTCATCTGGAAGGTGTTGGTGGTTTGGCTTCAAGAGGAAGTTAATCACGTAGTCCCGAGTTGCTGCAATCGAGACATTGGATTCGGAAAGGGCAAAAGTCATCAAAACCATGACATGGACTGAGACGCTATGGAAGCGTTGGGGGCTGGACTTCAAGATGAAGTTGCCTACGTATCCCAAACATGGGAATCAAGCCTTACGTAGTTCCGATTAAGGTACACTCGGGTATTTTAACCTTCACTATTTAGGCTCTAATTTTTGCCAAGGCGCCTGTTGCAGGTTTTCGACCTTGCGAGCTTTGTTTTTCTTTCTTTTTCTCTTTTTTTTATATATATATATATTTTTCTTTTTCTTTTTTGCATTTTTCTTTTCTTTTCTTTTTTTGCTTCTTTTGTATTTTTCTTTTTTTTCTTTTCTTTGCTCTAACTTTTGCCTGGGCCGCCCTTCCGGGTTTTCGGTCCAGCGAGCCTCTCAAAGGGTAAAAGTGTAGCAAGCCCATGCCAAATGGTTTTGAGATTGAAGCCCCTCCACATCCAGGAGAACGACTGTTGTGTTGATTTGTAGGGAAGTCCATCACGGTTGCTTCTCGAGCTTTGTTTGATGGAATCTGATCTCCTTGATCTAACTTTGACGCCTCTTACTCGAGGATTGCCTCGAAATGGGCCACACAGGCATTTTCATGGCACTGATCGTTTCGAACGGATTCCAGGTTTGAAATAGATAGGTTGAATCTCGAAGCTGAGAGCGATCCTGGGCTGCACAATCTCAAGAGCGGTTCCACACAGGTCTTTGCGAGACTTGCGCAAAATATTTTGTTTTTGAAAGTTTTTAAGAAAGCGACTAATCGCTCGTGTTGAAGATAGTGTGGAACCACCGATCGAACCGATCCTTCTCAAGACTACGCTGACAAGCATGATTTCATTCATTAAAAGCTTAGCATGCCTCTCTTTCTCTCAAAATGATCAAAATTTTACAAAACCCGAGGAATTACTTCCTCTTCGTTTTCATCACCGCAGTGTTCGAAATGGGGTTTTATGAAAAAGTTAGGTCATCATAACGATGTTCAAGGCACAAGAGAGCAGGCGGAATGCACTGTCGTTCCATTCACATTCTCTGGCACGGCTGGCTCAAATAGCAACAAGTACGGAACGCGGTAGCCACAGCTGTTTCATTCAGATTTGTTGGTGTAACTGGCTCTTCGATAGCAAACAGGCTCAAAAAGCAAAAGCGACTAATTACAAGACAAAACGGTGTTCGAGGCAACAACCCCGAAATCACCTAGTATACTATACAAGAGGGACTGACTCGTTACAACAAGACAGACCCCGTAAGCAAAAAGACTGACTCGATACAGAGAGACAGACTCAAAAACAAAACAAAAGACTGACTCAACACCCAAGTTAGGATTTACAAAACTAGCATTTGCAGGTGCTCAAAAATGCGTGCCAAACGCCACATCCAAAAATGTACCAGACACTGCCCGCAGGCGGTTCATCTTCCGATTACATACTTGCGGTATCTGTGTCCTCAAAATCCAACAATTGAGTGGTGACGGACTTTGCTGAGGTAGGCGGGAGGATAACCTCGTTGTCAATCAAATCTTGTACCTCATGACGGAGGCGGAAGCAATTATCAGTGGCATGGCCAGTCTGCTGATGGTACGCACAGTACAGGGAAGCATCATGTGTGGCCGGGAGATTCTTCGGGAGCGGCCGAGGCTCCAGGGGCTTAAGGTGTCCCCTTTCAGCAAGGATCTGCAATGCCTTGGACAATGGCATATAGAGAGCATGAAAGACCCTGCGCCCTCGGGGCAGGTATTTTGGAGTCTGAGCACTCTTGCTGGATGCACTAGTGAACGGATCAGCGGGTGCGGCCTTGGGTTTCTGATCCTTTCCGGATGCAAGGTCAGAACGGAAGAACTGCTTCGCATGACGGGCCTATCCCGATTCTCGATTGATCGAATCGCCCTCAGTAGAGTAGAAAGCATCCTCCACAGCTTTTTGTCGAATCATGATACCGTTGCTTGTTCATTCCCCGGCCAAAGCCTCTATCGCCCACGAAGTTGTTCGATAGGGTCGGCATCCGCCTTCATCTTACATTTGTCTCCAGCCTCAGCCTGTTCTAGAACTTGGTTTGCTGCGTCGTTGCCATAGCTGGAGGCCATCTCCGGTTGGCTGAGTTCAATTACAATTCGTCCCAGTAGTGGGGGCTTTTGGGGTATAAAGCCTCCGGCATATGGTGCAGCTGGCGGCGAAACAGACATCCCATAGGCGAGATCTGCCACGGATCTTTGAAGATCACCTATCATTCCCATTAATTCAAAAGTAGTAGGCTCACGAGCCTGATATAGGTGAGGAGTCCAAATTGGATGTGCGGCAAAGTACCTAGGTGGATGCGGCATGTCAACAAAGTTTCATCTTGTGGGTGGTTCTTGACTCAACGGCCGTTATGACCACAATCTCTTCGAAGTTCTGGTCATGTTCGCTTCTACCTCCGAGAAAAGGACACTAGCTATTCTGGCTCAACTCTCTCAATTTCGAATCAAACGAAAAACAAGCAAGATTTCAATTTCAAACCGATCAAACACGGTGTAGCCGACAATCAGATTTATTATCAACATTGTTCCCGTAACCACTATTCAAAATATCAATCGATACCCACAGATACAACCGATTCTCAACAATACCACTACTAGTGCCCTCAGTTCGATGCTCAAACTTTGCAAACTAATATATGCTCCCTCAGAGATACACTCTAAAAGCACATAGCGTGTAAATGAGAGCCAATACACCCCTATGTTGGGGTAGGGTTTCCTGTCCTATTTTGTCGAGCTAGGGTTTCACTACGCACGCAATGTTTCAAACAACCTAACATCGGGTAAGCAACCTGTCCTAGTTTGGAATGGTCACTATGGATCCGAATATGCACTAGGTCGAATGGTCGAAAAGGGTGCCCCAGTAAAACCGGGGTTTGTGTTCCCATGCTGTCAGAGCCCATAACCGGTTAGCCTTATGGTCATGCCTTGACAAGACAAGCCTCCGGCAGACCCTTCAGGAATGGCAGATGGCAAACACTGTGTCCTAGGCGCACCAATGCATATGCAATGCAAAAGAAAAACATAAGTGTAGTCAAAACAGGATATCACAAGTTCGAATCAAGCTCTCTAAAATCCCAAAGAAGTCGCCAGAATCAGAATACGCCCCGCGAGGGGACCTTATGGCCTACTGATTCGACTCAATTCGTGTCGGTTCTAAATCTGAACCAAAGAGTCCAAATCCGGCAAATCGTTTTGAAGAAAAACAGATTTTAAAAAAAGTAGTGCCAAACATGGACTGCTTTGCCAGATTACAGAGTCGCCACCTAAATATTTTAAAATGGGAAATTTAGGAAACCTTGACTCGGTGCCGAAGGCCACGTGTCCGTCATCACCAAAGTGGTCTTGGCTCGGGAGCTTGGGTACGATCGGGGAAGGTCAGCTATGAGCACCCCCTTTCGCCCGGTCCGAAGACCGGCCTCTACTAACCGTGATATCCGTTTTTGAAAACTTTATGCGTTCTTATTCCGGTTATTAACCTAGAATTACTATGTGACGCGCACAACACAAAAGTATAGACTAGATTGCCTAACTTGGAAATAAACATTGCATATCCGTTTTGTCTCGAAAAACGTGTTAGATTTTGCTACTCGCAAGTAGGCTAAAATACGGATTTCAACGAGTTGTTCCAACTCAGGCAATCCAACCTCCACCCACAGGCATTCAAACAGTTTATCATGTAAGCATTTAGCCGCATGGCAAGCATACTGTCATGTCAACATTCACACGCATGCGATATGCTAAAGCGTAAAAAACTTACATCGTACTCCGTGCCAAAACAAGAAACTAGTTAGCAAACATGCATGACCTAGTTCATGTTAAGTGGCTAGTGCACTACATACAGAATGCAATTAGACAGGCTCGGCTATCCTAAGCTTGGCATGTGAAATGCGACAAATAGCATGTATTCAATTTGGAATTGGAAGTGCAATGCAGTTTGTATGATGTACCGAGCCTGGTGCATGTAAACAAATGCATGAATGCACGCATGCATTGCACAAGGTATGCTAAGATAGAAATGCCCTAATCTACCAACATAAGCAGGTAAATAAAAGGGATAGAAAGAAATGGGGATTGGAAGACATACACCCACTCACACACCCTTATTACAAATTTGCCCTCGCTCGGAGGGACCGAAAGAATATACAAATTAATTAACTACGCAAGCTAATTAAAATATTACAAATCAACTAAATTAATTAAATAACATAATTAATCTAATTAAACAGTAAATTGCCTCGGGATGAGGGCCCAATGCAAATACAAGGCCTCGGGGCCTCGAATCGCCTGTCATGCATGATTTGCCTCGCTTCCTTTGCTCTCCTCCTTCGAAAATTACAAAGTCTCAGAGTGCCTCTCGGGCACGGGAGTACCACCGACGGGTAGAGCACCACCGGTCAAGAAGGAGGCCACCGCACCAGATGAAGTTATCGGTTGAAATTGATAGTGTTAGGCCGGCACTTAACACTGCAGAAACTCGCAACCCACAAAGAAGAGAGGACAACAACATGCATGGCAATGTGATTCAAGGTATTTATGCACTATACACACCCGTTATCATGTTATTGACTCAAAGGGGCATGTGCCTCGATTCCCGGACCACCAATCGCGCATTTCCATGCATGATGGCCCTAAGAACCAAGAATGCAACTTTGATTTCAAATGCATGCAATGCAAACAAGCAAACAAGGGTGCTTAACCTCCATCATACTTCACTTCAAGAGGCCAAACATGAACAATGCAAATACAACCCTAAACATGTCAACTAGGCATGCAACATGGACTATGCAATATGTTCATGCAAAGGGTTCAAGCAAGCATGCAAGGTAAGCATGCAAACCAATGGAAGGATGGTCTTATACATGAATTAGGCAACTCAAATAGTCCTAAAATCAGTGGCCAAAATGCCTAGTAATGGAGACTAAACACACACACACATGCACAAGTTAAGGCACCAACACTTAAGCATAATTAGGCAACCCTTAAGCACACTTAAAGGGGCATAACACTGGACAACTAGCATGTAATTTAGGCTCTGAAAATCGTGCTATGAAATGATGCCACATCATGTTAAGCAAGATAAACAAATGCATGCAACATAGGTTCAACACTTGAGGCAAGTCATGGAAGCATTGAACTACACTTATGCAAAACAAATATGGCATGCATTGAACAACCTAAAACAGAGTTTTAGCATGTTAAAACAAAGCCAAAAGGCTACTTAGATGGCATCTAAGAGGCTTGAAATCAAAGGCATGCAAAATGGCCAAAACATGGGGGCATTCAAGACATGCTTTCAAAGCATTAAAGAGGCGACTAAGGTAAGCATACAAGCACACCAAAGGGACTGAAATAGCATGCTAGGTGGTTCCAAACCATCAAAACGAGGTAAGCAACACATGCTACACATGTATACTCAAAGGCTAGTAAGCCTAAAATGCAAAGGGGCTATATGATGCATGCCAAGATCAACCCAAATGGCTATGGACAGAGCTAAAACATGTCAAAATAAGCGTAAAACATTCATAAGTCTAAGCCTAAAACATGCTCAAACTAGGGCATACAACCTAGGCACGTTAAGGGACCAAAGAGGCATTACAAAGCAACCATGCAAAACATGCAAGGAGTGCTAAAACCAACTTAGAAACATGTTATATCATGGCAATATAAGCATGAAAAACAAACCAAACATGCTCAACACACACTTAAGCACAAGCTCCCTCAAGAAGCCAAATCTTGCCCTTTTCAAGGACATCAAGGAGAGGGGGTGGTCCTCTCCTTCTTGAGACTCTAAGGCATCATCTTCACCACTGAAATCCTTCAAGATTTCAGTGGTGAAGAGATCCTAACACCAAAGTCTCGGATCTCTCACAAAATGGCACAAAATGAGCCCTTTACAAGGCCTAAGGGTGGTCAAACCTACCCAAATCACCAAGCACTCTCAAAAATGGGGGAAATAAAGTAAGTTTCTCACCTTTGTTGACCCTCTTCGTAAATGTTGAAGTTGTTGGTTCCTTGAGCTCCAAACCAGTCAAGAACTTCAAGAACAAGCCCTTAGCACCTCAGTTCCAAGAGGAAGGTGAAACACTAGGTGTTGATGTGCAATAGTAAGGCACAAAACACCTAGACTAACAAGAGAGGGATAGAGATAGAATAGATATAGGATTTCTAACCTAAACCAGAGCTTCTCTCCTGTCTAAAAATGGCTAAGTCTCTCAAGAATTTCAACCCTTGAGCCAAGAGAAGAGGCTTCTCTTGTATAGGCACAAAACTTACAAGTTAAGCAAGCCTAAAGGCTCATCCCTCCATACACGTGTATGGAGGGGAGCAAAAAGTGATACAGCTGTAATAAAATATCTGATAAAGCAGCTGTACAGTGCCCGGCCGGCTAAGGATGCCATTTTGGCAAAACTTAGTGCCGGTCGGCACAAAAGAGTGCCGGTCGGCACAATAAAGTGCCGATAGCAATACCAGCCAGCCGGTGGCCTCTAGCCACAGCCGGTGGTGTGTGGGGATGCCTCACAAGGCATTCCCTGCCCTTCCAAGGCAAAACACAAGTGTTTGGTGCAAAACCAGACACAAAGCGGTCGAGTTCGGAGGTCCTGAGGCAAGGCGCGTGAGCCGAGAACTCCGGGAACTCCAAACGAACACAAACATGGATAATCACCGAGTGTTCCAGCGGTGACGTCCAAGTCTTGAGGACGGTCAAAAATGGGGTCTCTACACACGTGCTGGAGAAATGTGCCGCACGTGCGGGAGTGACAGCCGCACGTGCGGCCCAGGCTGGAAATTTCGGGATGCTCCGTTTTGTGTGTTGGACCCTCTAAAATTGTCAGAATCTGCATTTGAAATTATTTTGATATCTTTTAATTCAGTTAAAGTTAAACGAGTCAGGGAACAATTTAAGAAAGAAAAGAGAACTAATGTGAAGTCTTATGTGTGTGTAGGACACGCTTCGGAAGGAACAAGTACTCCGCCTCCACATTGTGAGTAATAATACGTTAATGTACAGCAATATGTCATTTGTACCTAATATTATTAACTTCCGACTTCCGAAAATGTTACATTAACATGTGAATGAGTTCAAGTTTGTTGGAAATGTTTACAAGGAAGACTTATGTATGTCCACACCATTTTGGGCTCGAGGCCGCTCATATGATTGGGCCCAAGGCCGCTCATATAATTGGGCCCGAGGCCGCTCATATGATTGGGCCTAAGGCCGCTCATATAATTGGGCCTAAGGCCGCTTTTGGAAGTAACGCAAAGAATAGGCTAATTTATGGATTTCGCTCGCTTCAATATATCTTTATGGATTATTATTTATGTTGGACAATAAATTATCACGTATTATTACTCATTGAGGTTGTCTCACTCTGTAATTATGTCTGATGCTGTAGGTAATCAGCTTGGAGGTCAGTCCTAGCACCGACAGCACCTCCCTTCTATCAGCTTAAGCATACCCAGGCACTTACGAAACCGTGCACTCCGTAATAGATGCTAGACCTTTGGCCCAACCCCTTTTGAGTCAGGGTGAATGTACATCTATTTTGTTAAACACCCAAATTTGGGGCTGAATCTGTATAACTGTTGTGTGTGGCTAATTCTCTAGTGCATGTATTTTGTATGTTTGTACTGATTATGCTATAATTATGATCCTGGCATGGTTATAGTTGCTCAATGGGAAGGGGTTAATGTCTCTTATTATGTTGAAGGCTTCCGTCAGGCCCTCATGTGATGCATGTATAACAGGTTTACTGTCCGTTTCTGTTGAGGTCGTGCCCAAACTTTTAGGGGGCAGGGTTGGGGTGTGATAGTTCAAGCTCCCTCAAGAAGCTAAAACGAAGGTTCAAAAGGTTCAAGCTCCCTCAGGAAACTAAAACGAAGGTTCAAAAGGTTCAAGCTCCCTCAAGAGGCTAAAACGAAGGTTGAAAAGGTTCAAACTCCCTCAGGAAACTAAAACGAAGGTTCAGAAGGTTCAACTTCCTCAAGAAGCTAAAACCAGGGTTCAAAAGGTTCAAGCTTCCTCAAGAAGCTAAAACGAAGGTTGAAAAGTTCAAAATTTCAAGCTTCCTCAAGAAGCCAAAACAGGGGTTCAAAGGTTCAAGCTCCCTCAAGAGGCTAAAACGAAGGTTCAAAAGGTTCAAGCTCCCTCAAGAAGCTAAAACGAAGGTTCAAAAGGTTCAGGCTCCCTCAAGAAGCTAAAACGAAGGTTCAAAAGGTTCAAGCTCCCTCAAGAAGCTAAAACGAAGGTTCAAAAGGTTCAGACTCCCTCAGGAAGCTAAAACGAAGGTTCAGAAGGCTCAACTTCGTCAAGAAGCTAAAACCAGGGTTCAAAAGGTTCAAGCTCCCTCAAGAAGCTAAAACGAAGGTTCAAAAGGTCCAACGCCCTCAAGAAGCTAAAACCAAGGTTCAAAAGGTTTAAGCTCCCTCAAGAAGCTAAAACGAAGGTTCAGAAGGTTTAACTTCCTCGAGAAGCTAAAATAAGGGTTCAAAAGGTTCAAGCTTCCTCAAGAGGTTCAAAAGGTTCAAGCTGTCCAAAAACCGTGCCAAATGGAGAAAGTTAAGCGGTCCCGAACCGAGGCGCACGACCGACGGCTCCGAAAACCGAAAAATGGTCTCCAAACGGGAACAGTGGTCTACGACCACGAAAAGTAGCCTACGGCCACTGACAGATGGTCTACGAAACCTCTCCCTCCCTTCGGGGAGAGAAAAAAGAACCTGGTTCGCAAATCGAGGCAAAGCACAAAAGAGTCCCCAGGTCCGGAGGTAAGGCTCTCACCCGAAACTCCGTAACCTCAGAACGAGCACAACATGCGCAATCACCGGTGGTGTTAAAGGCCACGAACAAACACCCTCTCTAAGCCTAGAATGTAGAGATATAGAGAGATACATGTGCTTCTCCATAGACTAATTTTTTTCAACCTCTCTAAAGGAGAGGGAGGCCATCTCTTATAGAGAAACAAGTGGGTTCAAACTTCTTGGAGAAGCTAGAGCAAAAGGTTCAAGCTTCTTAGAGAACCTAGAGCAAAGGTTCAAAAGTTTCAAGCTTCTTGGAGAAGCAAGAACAAAGGGTTCAAGTTTCTTGGAGAAACTAGAGCGAAGGTTCAAAAGGTTCATGCTTCCTCAAGAAGCTAAAATGAAGGTTCAAAAGGTTCGAGCTTCCACAAGAAGCTAAAACGAAGGTTCAAAAGGTTCAAGCATCCTCAAGAAGCCAAAACAAGGGTTCAAAAGGTTCAAGCTCCCTCAAGAAGCTAAAACGAAGGTTCAAAAGGTTCAAGCACCCTCAAGAAGGTAAAACGAAGGTTCAAAAGGTTCAAGCTCCCTCAGGAAACTACAACGAAGGTTCAGAAGGTTCAACTTCCTCGAGAAGCTAAAACCAGGGTTCAAAAGGTTCAAGCTTCCTCGGAGAAGCTAGAGCAAAGGTTCAAAAGGTTCAAGCTTCCTTAAGAAGCTAAAACGAAGGTTCAAAAGGTTCAAGTTTCATCAAGAAGCTAACACAAAGGTTGAAAAGGTCAAAATTTCAAGCTTCCTTTAGAAGCCAAAACTGGGGTTCAAAAGGTTCAAGCTCCCTCAAGAGGCTAAGACGGAGGTTCAAAAGGTTCAAGCTCCCTCAAGAAGCTAAAACGAAGGTTCAAAAGGTTCAGGCTCCCTCAGGAAGCTAAAACGAAGGTTCAGAAGGTTCAAATTCGTCAAGAAGCTAAAACCAGGGTTCAAAAGCTTCAAGCTCCCTCAAGAAGCTAAAACGAAGGTTCAAAAGGTCCAAGCGCCCTCAAGAAGCTAAAACCAAGGTTCAATAGGTTCAAGCTCCCTCAAGAAGCTAAAACAATGGTTCAGAAGGTTTAACTTCCTCAAGAAGCCAGAATAAGGGTTCAAAAGGTTCAAGCTTCCTCAAGAAGCTAAAACGAAGGTTCAAAAGGTTCATGCTGTCCAAAAACCGTGCCAAACGGAGAAAGTTAAGCGGTCCCGAACCGAGGCGCACGACCGACGGCTCCGAAAACTGGAAAATGGTCTCCAAACGGGAACAGTGGCCTACGACCACGAAAAGTAGCCTACGGCCATTGACAGATGGTGTACGAAACCTCTCCCTCCCTTCGAGGAGAGAAAACAGAACCTGGTTCGCAAATTGAGGCAAAGCACAAAAGAGTCCCGAGGTCCGGAGGTAATGCTCACCAAACTCAGAATCTCGTAACGAGCACAACATGCGCAATCACTGGTGGTGTTAAAGGCCAAGAACAAACATCCTCTCTAAGCCTAGAATGCGGAGATATAGAGAGATATATGTGCTTTTCCTTAGACAAATTTTTTTCAACCTCTCTAAACGAGAGGGAGGCCCTCTCTTATAGAGAAACAAGAGGGTTCAAGCTTCTTAGAGAAGCTAGAGCAAAAGGTTCAAGCTTCTTAGAGAAGCTAGAGCAAAGGTTCAAAAGTTTCAAGCTTCTTGGAAAAGCTAGAGCAAAGGGTTCGAGCTTCTTGGAGAAGCTAGAGTAAAGGTTCCACAGGTTCAAGCTTCCTCAAGAAGCTAAAAACAAAGGTTCGAAAGGTTCAAGTTTCCTCAAGAAGCCAAAACAGGGGTTCAAAAGGTTCAAGCCACCTCAAGAAGCTAAAACAAAGGTTCAAAAGGTTCAAGCTCCCTTTGGAAACTAAAACGAAGGTTCAAAAGGTTCAACTTTCTCAAGAAGCTAAAACCGGGGTTGAAAAGGTTCAAGCTTCCTCGAAGAAGCTAGAGCAAAGGCTCAAAAGGTTCAAGCTTCCTCAAGAAGCTAAAACGAAGGTTCAAAAGGTTCAAGCTTCCTCAAGAAGCTAAAACGAAGGTTGAAAAGTTCAAAATTTCAAGCTTCCTCAAGAAGCCAAAACAGGGGTTCAAAAGGTTCAAGCTCCCTCAAGAGGCTAAAACGAAGGTTCAAAAGGTTCAAGCTCCCTCAAGAAGCTAAAACGAAGGTTCAAAAGGTTCAAGCTCCCTCAGGAAGCTAAAACGAAGGTTCAGAAGGTTCAACTTCGTCAAGAAGCTAAAACCAGGGTTTAAAAGGTTCAAGCTCCCTCAAGAAGCAAAAATGAAGGTTAAAAAGGTCCAAGCGCCCTCAAGAAGCTAAAACCAAGGTTCAAAAGGTTCAAGCTCCCTCATGAATCTAAAACAAAGGTTCAGAAGGTTTAACATCCTCAAGAAGATAAAATAAGGGTTCAAAAGGTTCAAGCTTCCTCAAGAAGCTAAAACGAAGGTTCAAAAGGTTCAAGCTGTCCAAAAACCGTGCCAAACGGAGAAAGTTAAGCGGTCCCGAACTGAGGCGCACGACCGACGGCTCCGAAAAGCGGAAAATGGTCTCCAAACGGGAACAGTGGTCTACGACCACGAAAAGTAGCCTACGGCCACTGGGAGATGGTCTACGAAACCTCTCCCTCCCTTCGCGGAGAGAAAACATAACTTGGTTCGCAAATCGAGGCAAAGCACAAAAGAGTCCCGAGGTCCGGAGGTAAGGAACTCAGCCGAAACTCCGTAACCTCAGAACGAGCACAACATGCGCAATCACCGGTGATGTTAAAGGCCAAGAACAAACACCCTCTCTAAGCCTAGAATGTAGAGATATAGAGAGATATATGTGCTTTTCCTTAGACAAATTTTTTTCAACCTCTCTAAAGGAGAGGGAGGCCCTCTCTTAAAGAGAAACAAGAGGGATCAAGCTTCTTGGAGAAGCTAGAGCAAAAGGTTCAAGCTTCTTAGAGAAGCTAGAGCAAAGGTTCAAAAGTTTCAAGCTTCTTGGAGAAGCTAGAGCAAACTGTTCGAGCTTCTTGGAGAAGCTAGAGCAAAGGTTCAAAAGGTTCAAGCTTCCTCAAGAAGCTAAAACGAAGGTTTAAAAGGTTCAAGCTTCCTCAAGAAGCCAAAACAGGGTTCAAAAGGTTCAAGCTCCCTCAATAAGCTAAAACAAAGGTTCAAAAGGTTCAAGCTTCCTTAAGAAGCCAAAACAAGGGTTCAAAAGGTTCAAGCTCCCTCAAGAAGCTAAAACGAAGGTTCAAAAGGTACAAGCTCCCTCAAGAAGCTAAAACGAAGGATCAAAAGGTTCAAGCTCCCTCAGGAAACTAAAACGAAGGTTCAGAAGGTTCAACTTCCTCAAGAAGCTAAAACCAGGGTTCAAAAGGTTCAAGCTTCCTCGGAGAAGCTAGAGCAAAGGTTCAAAAGGTTCAAGCTTCCTCAAGAAGCTAAAACGAAGGTTCAAAAGGTTCAAGCTTCCTCAAGAAGCCAAAACAAAGGTTGAAAAGTTCAAAATTTCAAGCTTCCTCAAGAAGCCAAAACAGGGGATCAACGTTTTCAAGCTCCCTCAAGAGGCTAAAATGAAGGTTCAAAAGGTTCAAGCTCCCTCAAGAAGCTAAAACGAAGGTTCAAAAGGTTCAGGCTCCCTCAGGAAGCTAAAACGAAGGTTCAGAAGGTTCAACTTCCTCAAGAAGCTGAAACCAGGGTTCAAAAGGTTCAAGTTCCCTCAAGAAGCTAAAACGAAGGTTCAAAAGGTCCAAGCGCCCTCAAGAAGCTAGGACCATGGTTCAAAAGGTTCAAGGTCCCTCAAGAAGCTAAAACGAAGGTTCAGAAGGTTTAACTTCCTCAAGAAGCTAAAATAAGGGTTCAAAAGGTTCAAGCTTCCTCAAGAAGCTAAAACGAAGGTTCAAAAGGTTCAAGCTGTCCAAAAACCGTGCCAAACGGAGAAAGTTAAGCGGTCCCGAACTGAGGCGCACGACCGACGGCTCCGAAAATCGAAAAATGGTCTCCAAACGGGAACAGTGGTCTACGACCACGAAAAGTAGCCTACGGCCACTGACAGATGGTCTACGAAACCTCTCCCTTCCTTCAGGGAGAGAAAACAGAACCTGGTTCGCAAATCGAGGCAAAGCACAAAAGACTCCCGAGGTCCGGAGGTAAGGCTCTCAGCCGAAACTCCGTAACCTCAGAACGAGCACAACATGCGCAATCACCGGTGGTGTTAAAGGCCAAGAACAAACACCCTCTCTAAGCCTAGAATGTAGAGATACAGAGAGATATATGTGCTTTTCCTTAGACAAATTTTTTTCAACCTCTCTAAAGGAGAGGGAGGCCCTCTCTTATAGAGAAACAAGAGGGTTCAAGCTTCTTGGAGAAGCTAGAGCAAAAGGTTCAAACTTCTTAGAGAAGCTAGAGCAAAGGTTCAAAAGTTTCAAGCTTTTTGGAGAAGCTAGAGCAAACGGTTCGAGCTTCTTGGAGAAGCTAGAGCAAAGGTTCAGAAGGTTCAAGCTTCCTCAAGAAGCTAAAACGAAGGTTCAAAAGGTTCAAGCTTCCTCAAGAAGCCAAAATAGGGGTTCAAAAGGTTCAAGCTCCCTCAAGAAGCTAAAACAAAGGTTCAAAAGGTTCAAGCTTCCTTAAGAAGCCAAAACAAGGGTTCAAAAGGTTCAAGCTCCCTCAAGAAGCTAAAACGAAGGTTCAAGCTCCCTCAAGAAGCTAAAACGAAGGTTCAAAAGGTTCAAGCTCCCTAAGGAAACTAAAACGAAGGTTCAGAAGGTTCAACTTCCTGTAGAAGATAAAACCGGGGTTCAAAAGGTTCAAGCTTCCTCGGAGAAGCTAGAGCAAAGGTTCAAATGGTTCAAGCTTCGTCAAGAAGCTAAAACGAAGGTTCAAAAGGTTCAAGCTTCCTCAAGAAGCAACGAAGGTTGAAAAGTTCAAATTTCAAGCTTCCTCAAGAAGCCAAAACAGGGTTCAACGTGTTCAAGCTCCTCAAGAGGCTAAAACGAAGGTTCAAAAGGTTCAAGCTCCTCAAGAAGCTAAAACGAAGGTTCAAAGGTTCGAGCTCCTCGGGAAGCTAAAACGAAGGTTCAGAAGGTTCAACCTCGTCAAGAAGCTAAAACCGGGGTTCAAGGTTCAAGTTCCTCAAGAAGCTAAACGAAGGTTCAAGGTCAAGCGCCCTCAAGAAGCTAAAACCAGGGTTCCAAAGGTTCAAGCTCCCTCAAGAAGCTAAAACGAAGGTTCCGAAAGTTTAACTTCCTCAAGAAGCTAAAATGAGGGTTCAAAAGGTTCAAGCTTCCTCAAGAAGCTAAAACAAAGGTTCAAAAAGTTCATGCTGTCCAAAACCCGTGCCAAACGGAGAAAGTTAAGCGGTCCCTAGCGAGGCGCCTGACCAAGCGGCTCAAAATCGAAAAATGGTCTCCAAGCAGGAGCAGTGGTCTCGACCACGAAAGTAGCCTCTGACCACTAGCGAGATGGTCTCTGAAACCTCTCCCTTCCTTGAGGAGAGAAAAACAACACAGTTCGCAAATCGAGGCAAAGCACAAAGACTCCCGAGGTCGGGAGGTAAGGCTCTCGGTAGAAACTCAAGTAACCTCGAAAACGAGCACAACATGCAATCACATTGGTGTTAAAGGCCAGAACAAACACCCTCTCTAAGCCTAGAATGTAGAGATACAGAGAGATATATGTGCTTTTCCTTAGACAAATTTTTTTCAACCTCTCTAAAGGAGAGGGAGGCCCTCTCTTATAGAGAAACAAAAGGGTTCAAGCTTCTTGGAGAAGCTAGGGCAAAAGGTTCAAACTTCTTATAGAAGCTAGAGCAAAGGTTCAAAAGTTTCAAGCTTTTTGGAGAAGCTAGAGCAAACGGTTCGAGCTTCTTGGAGAAACTAGAGCAAAGGTTCAGAAGGTTCAAGCTTCCTCAAGAAGCTAAAACGAAGGTTCAAAAGGTTAAAGCTTCCTCAAGAAGCCAAAACAGGGGTTCAAAAGGTTCAAGCTCCCTCAAGATGCTAAAACAAAGGTTCAAAAGGTTCAAGCTTCCTTAAGAAGCCAAAACAAGGGTTCAAAAGGTTCAAGCTCCCTCAAGAAGCTAAAACGAAGGTTCAAGCTCCCTCAAGAAGCTAAGACGAAGGTTCAAAAGGTTCAAGCTCCTCGAAACTAAAACAAAGGTTCAAAAGGTTCAACTTCCTCAAGAAGCTAAAACCGGGGTTCAAGGTTCAAGCTTCCTCGAAGAAGCAAAAGGTTCAAAAGGTTCAAGGTTCCTCAAGAAGCTAAAGCGAAGGTTCAAAAGGTTCAAGCTTCCTCAAGAAGCTAAAACGAAGGTTGAAAAGTTCAAAATTTCAAGCTTCCTCAAGAAGCCAAACAGGGTTCAAAAGGTTCAAGCTCCTCAAGAGGCTAAAACAAAGGTTCAAAAGGTTCAAGCTCCTCAAGAAGCTAAAGCGAAGGTTCAAAGGTTCGAGCTCCTCGGAAGCTAACCCGAAGGTTCAGAAGGTTCAACTTCGTCAAAAAGCTAAAACCAGGGTTGAAAAGGTTCAAGTTCCCTCAAGAAGCTAAAACGAAGGTTTAAAAAATCCAAGCACCCTCAAGAAGCTAAAACCAAGGTTTAAAAGGTTCAAGCTCCCTCAAGAAGCTAAAATGAAGGTTCAGAAGGTTTAACTTCCTCAAGAAGCTAAAATAAGGGTTCAAAAGGTTCAAGCTTCCTCAAGAAGCTAAAACGAAGTTTCAAAAGGTTCAAGCTATCCAAAAATCGTGCCAAACGGAGAAAGTTAAGCGGTCCCGAACCGAGGCGCACGACCGATGGCTCCGAAAATCGAAAAATGGTCTCCAAACTGGAACAGTGGTCTACGACCACGAAAAGTAGCCTGACCCTTTGGCGGATGGTCTCTGAAACCTCTCCTTCCTTCGGGAGAGAAAACAGAACCTGGTTCGCAAATCGAGACAAAGCACAAAAGACTCCCGAGGTCTGGAGGTAAGGCTCTCAGCCGAAACTCCGTAACCTCAGAACGAGCACAACATGCGCAATCACCGGTGGTGTTAAAGGCCAAGAACAAACACCCCCTCTAAGCCTAGAATGTAGAGGTACAGAGAGATATATGTGCTTTTCCTTAGACAAATTTTTTTCAACCACTCTAAAGGAGAGGCAGGCCCTCTCTTATAGAGAAACAAGAGGGTTCAAGCTTCTTGGAGAAGCTAGAGAAAAAGGTTCAAGCTTCTTAGAGAAACTAGAGCAAAGGTTCAAAAGTTTCAAGCTTCTTGGAGAAGCTAGAGTAAAGGGTTCGAGCATCTTGGACAAGTTAGAGCAAAGGTTCAAAAGGTTCAAGCTTCCACAAGAAGTTAAAACGAAGGTTCAAAAGGTTCAAGCTTCCTCAAGAAGCTAAAACGAAGGTTCAAAAGGTTCAAGCTCCCTCAAGAAGCTAAAACGAAGGTTCAAATGGTTCAAGCTCCCTCAGGAAACTAAAACGAAGGTTCGGAAGGTTCAACTTCCTCAAGAAGCTAAAACCAGGGTTCAAAAGGTTCAAGCTTCCTTGGAGAAGCTAGAGCAAAGGTTCAAAAGGTTCAAGCGTCCTCAAGTAGCTGAAACGAAGGTTCAAAAGGTTCAAGCTTCCTCAAGAAGCTAAAACGAAGGTTGAAAAGTTCAAAATTTCAAGCTCCCTCAAGAAGCCAAAACAGGGGTTCAAAAAGTTCAAGCTCTCTCAAGAAGCTAAAATGAAGGTTCAAAAGGTTCAAGCTCCCTCAAGAAACTGAAACGACGGTTCAAAAGGTTCAAGTTCCCTCAGGAAACTAAAACGAAGGTTCAAAAGGTTCAAGATCCCTTAAGAAGCTAAAACGAAGGTTCAAAAGGTTCAAGCTCCATCAGGAAACAAAAACGAAGGTTCACAAGGTTCAACTTTCTCAAGAAGCTAAAACCAGGGTTCAAAAGGTTCAGGCTTCCTCAAGAAGCTAAAACGAAGGTTGAAATGTTCAAAATTTCAAGCTTACTCGAGAAGCCAAAACAGGGGTTCAAAGGTTCAAGCTCCCTCAAGAGGCTAAAACGAAGGTTCAAAAGGTTCAAGCTCCCTCAAGAAGCTAAAAGGAAGGTTCAAAAGGTTCAGGCTTCCTCAGGAAGCTAAAACGAAGGTTGAAGGTTGACCGTCAAGAAGCTAAAACCAGGGTTCAAAAGCTTCAAGCTCCCTCAAGAAGCTAAAACGAAGGTTCAAAAAGTCCAAGCGCCCTCAAGAAGTTAAAAACAAGGTTCAAAAGGTTCAAGCTCCCTCAAGAAGCTAAAACGAAGGCTCAGAAGGTTTAACATCCTCAAGAAGCTAAAACGAAGGTTCAAAAGGTTCAAGCTGTCCAAAAACCGTGCCAAACGGAGAAAGTTAAGCGGTCCCGAACCAAGGCGCACGACCGAGGGCTCTGAAAACCGAAAAATGGTCTCCAAACGGGAACAGTGGTCTACGACCTCGAAAAGTAGCCTACGGCCACTGAGAGATGGTCCATGAAACCTCTCCCTCCCTTCGGGGAGAGAAAATAGAACCTGGTTCGCAAATCGAGGCAAAGCACAAAAGAGTCCCGAGGTCCGGAGGTAAGGCTCTCAACCGACACTCCGTAACCTCAGAATAAGCACAACATGCGCAATCACCGGTGGTGTTAAAGACTAAGAACAAACACCCTCTCTAAGCCTAGAATGTAGAGATATAGAGAGATATATGTGCTTTTCCGTAGAAAATTTTTTTTCAACCTCTCTAAAGGAGAGGGAGGCCCTCCCTTATAGAGAAACAAGAGGGTTCAAGCTTCATGGAGAAGCTAGAGCAAAAGGTTCAAGCTTTTTAGAGAAGCTAGAGCAAAGGGTTCAAGCTTCTTGGAGAAGCTAGAGCAAAGATTCAAAAGGTTCAACCTTCCTCAAGAAGCTAAAACGAAGGTTCAAAAGGTTCAAGCTTCTTGGAGAAGCCAAAACAAGGGTTCAAAAGGTTCAAGCTCCCTCAACAAGCTAAAACGAAGGTTCAAAAGGTTCAAGCTTCCTCAAGAAGCTAAAACGAAGGTTCAAAAGGTTCAAGCTCCCTCAGGAAACTAAAACGAAGGTTCAGAAGGTTCAACTTCATCAAGAAGCTAAAACCAGGGTTCAAAAGGTTCAAGCTTCCTCGGAGAAGCTAGAGCAAAGGTTCAAAAGGTTCAAGCTTCCTCAAGATGCTAAAATGAAGGTTCAAAAGGTTCAAGCTTCCTCAAGAAGCTAAAACGAAGGTTGAAAAGTTCAAAATTTCAAGCTTCCTCAAGAAGCCAAAACAGGGGTTCAAATGGTTCAAGCTCCCTCAAGAGGCTAAAAGGAAGGTTCAAAAGGTTCAAGCTCCCTCAAGAAGCTAAAACGAAGGTTCAAAAGGTTCAGGCTCCCTCAGGATGCTAAAACGAAGGTTCAGAAGGTTCATCTTCGTCAAGAAGCTAAAACCAGGGTACAAAAGGTTCAAGCTCCCTCAAGAAGCTAAAACGAAGGTTCAAAAGGTCCAAGCGCCCTCAAGAAGCTAAAACCAAGGTTCAAAAGGTTCAAGCTCCCTCAAGATGCTAAAACAAAGGTTCAGAAGGTTTAACTTCCTCAAGAAGCTAAAATAAGGGTTCAAAAGGTTCAAGCTTCCTCAAGAAGCTAAAACGAAGGTTCAAAAGGTTCAAAATTTGTCCAAAAATCGTGCCAAGCGGAGAAAGTTAAGCGGTCCCGAACAGGCGCGCCTGACGCAGCTCGAAACCGGAAAATGGTTTCCAAGCGGACCTTCTAGATTCATACACTCCATCATGCGGTATTTGGTTTTCGATACTCGGATCCCTAAACCACTAGATGTGTAGGGTTTTTGGTAATGTATCACTTGGTGATGCGGATGGGATTCCTTGTATCTGATTCAATGGGTTACGATGTTGATTGTCTAGATGATTGAGGCGGATCTACTCGTAAATAGAACAATTCTAAAACTGGTACTAGACATGCTTATGGATAAGGGTCTAGAAGGTCGATTAAAGGTGAGGTATATATACATTACCTCCTTGAGTCTGGACAACATCATCTATAGTTTGCCTAATATTTTTTTTTTTTTTGGGTGAATAAGACATAAAATAAAACAGAAGAATGAACAAGATTACAAGGGGCATGCCCCAGGCCCTACAAGGCTATACATGAGAACAAAGCCAAAGCAAACTATAAAGAAAACGCAATATGTTCAAGCACTATATCCATGAGAAATAGCAATTGAACAAAAGCGAAACAACTAACTCAAACCCAAATGAACAAATAATAGAAACGGTCCTTTCATCCAAAAATACCGAAGGCACTACCAACCAAAAGGACACAACCCAAAAAACCACTACACGAACCAGCATTGTTTTGGAGCATTCCCCACACGGTTTGTAGCTGAAAGTCTAGCAAGCACTGGAAAAGGTACCAGCGAACAAGAGAATGCACCAAACAACTAGTAGAGTTAAACAAGACGTAATCCCTAGTACACCCCACTAGGGTAGGCAAAAAAACATATGTATTTACTGTATGTTTTAAGCAAAAAGAAATGAAACACAGCTTATGATCAATCTGAGATTTCTGGGTGGCGCATGCAGCAACCACTCCCACAGGACCCATCCTCCTGTTTGCCAACTTCGAAGTATCCAACTGCAGTTGTAGATAACAGTCCACGGCTAAGCATTGATGTTGTGCTTGTCCTAGACATAGTAAAATGACCTGCCAGGATGACAAATATACCTTGAAACTGTTAAAACGGATGTCCAAAAGATTCAAGAAAGGGTATGCTACAATCACATTATATGAGCTCACAACACTCAACCCACAATATAAGACCTCACCACACTCGGAAAATGCTTCCTTAACCTGCACATAAAATTTTACAGTATATATAATGGTTAGTTTGTAAAACATATAGAGACTAATTTCACTCAACCCACAAATGTTCAACGAAATAATAACTATCTGTCTCACCACACTCAACCCACATATAATAACAAGCTTTATAAGGGCACACCTACACAAGTAACAGATAATTAGATAGACACTCAATATCACGCTTACAATCACTCAACTCTCGATTTATTGAACTCACATCACTCAACAGCCCTCCCACCACTGTGAAGGTGGGGCTTCATAATGGAATGAGGAAGGTTCCAATGTGAAATGAACCAATTATCCCCTGTTGTTATAGGAATGTTGACAATAGACAGGATCTACTTCTGACCATCGGCACAATAGATTTAATAATGATTTCAACAGGTTTGTATTCTTTGTTAAAAATTCTATTGTATCTTTCAAGCCAAATATTGTACACGGTGCAGAGAAAGGGGAGTTTAGAGATAATAGTTTTTAAAGATTTCCCTTTGCTCCCCTTGTGGACAATAGTAGCAATTTGGCCAAGGCACATTATTCCTTGAACATTGCATTTAGTTTGCATTGTATGCCAAATTACGTGTGTGAAAGAGCATTCAAAGTAGAGATGTGAATGACTTTCATCACAATCAACAAAAAGACGACAGGTTGGTATAGAGGAAATACCAAATAGTTGAAGCCTATCACTTGTATTCAACCTACCATAGACGCCATCAAACAACAAAAGTGACTTTGGGGATATTTGGCTGACCCCAAACCAACTTATACCAAGGCACAATATCCTGTTTCTTTCTCCATAACTCCCAGGCTGATTTAATAGTGAACTCACCATCTGGATTTAATGACCAAAAAACTTTATCAGTTTCCAAGGGGTTAGGAGAACAATTGTTAGGGGTTTGGGATGTTAGTTCCCTTAAATCCCAAGAGTTGGGGAAAGGCCAATTCCAGGAACCCCTAACAATAATCTGACTAACTTTGGAATCCCCATTAAGGCCAGAGTCATATAAAATCCTGTCACCATACCTGTCCCAAAGGGGGCCCAAATGGTGCCAATTATCGTACCATAAAAATGTATTCTGACCATTGCCAATTCTATGCCTAATAAGAGGGTAAATGATAGGCCTAAGAGAGAGGATTTTCCTCCAGACCCATGAAGGGTCACTAGGAACTTTGATTTTCTAGAAACACCTCCCCTTAAGAAGATAAGATTTGACCCATTGGCACCACATTGATTTTTCCCCTCCAGAAAAGAGGAACCAAACATGTTTGGCAATGGCAGCCTTGTTCCAAATCTCAATAGATTTAAACCCCAGACCGCTCTCTTTCTTCGGAGTGCAAATTACATCCCAAGCAATCTTCGCACTATGCTTCCTAAGATCCGTGCCAGACCAAAGGAAGGCTCTTAGAAGACTCTCAATGTCCTTAATAACTCTTTTTGGCAAGATGAATAAGGAAGACCAATAAACTTGCATAGAAAATAGAATGGTCTGGATAAGTTGTGCCCTTCCAGCATAAGATAAAAGTTATTGGTCCAACTACTAATCCTCCTAGTGATCCTGTCAACAAGTTGTGTACAATCAGAGGCTTTAAGCTTGGTAGTGATAAGGGGCACACCAAGCTATTTGACAGGCAGAGTACCAACAGTGAAAGTGGCAATTTGAAGAATACCCTCTCTTAACTCTTTATTGCACCCAGAAAAGAAGATGTTGCTCTTACTAGGGTTGGGAGTGAGACAGAAAGAAGCGAACTCATTCAAACCTTCCATAATCATACGTACAGTGTTAACATCGCCTTTACTGAAAATCATAAGATCATCAGCAAAGCACAGATTAACAATTCTAGTTTTCTCGCATCCCCAATGAAATTTAAAAAGAGGATGTTTGGACTTTTCATCCAAAATCCTAGCAAGGACCTCCATAGCCAAAACAAAAAGGTAAGGAGACATGGGGTCACCTTGTCTAAGACCTCTAGCCCCTTTAAAGTAACCATGAGCAGCTCCCATTGATACAGATAGAAAAGGATGGGCTAGTCATGCAAGCTTTGATCCAAGAGATCATAGCTTGAAACCCATAGCAATAAGAACATCAATGATAAATTCCCATCTAACTGTATCATAAGCTTTCATGATATCCACTTTCATAGCACACTTAGGCACAGGTGAGTTCTTATGATAACTGTAACAACGCCCGCAGGGGACCTCGCTACAGTTCGGACTCGATTTTGTGCCACGGTTCTTAATCTTGAACCAAAGAGTCCAAATCTGGCAAATCGTTTGAGAAAACAAATTTTTGAAAAAGAAGTGCCAAACATGGACTGCTTTGCCAGATACAGAGTCGCCACCTAAATATTTTTTAATGGGGAAATTTAGGAAACCCTGACTCGGTGCCAAAGGCCGCGTGTAAAATCATCACCAAAGTTGCCTCGGCTCGGGAGCTTAGATGCGATTAGGAAAAGGTCGACTATGAGCACCCCCTCTCGGTTCGAAGACCTCTCTACTAACCGTGATATTCGATTTTGAAAACGTTATGTGTTCTTATTCCGGTTATTAGCCTATAATTACTATGTTATGCGCGCGGTAAACAAGTACAGACCAAATCGCCTAAATTGGAACAAAACATTTCATGTTTGTTTTGGAAATGGTTTGCTACTCATAAGTAGGCTAAAATGTAGGTTTTACCCCTCTCGAGTGGGTTTTCAGAAAAGATGGTTTTGCCACTATCCAGTGGGCTTTAAAACTCACAGTTTTAATGCATTATTCCAATTTAGGTAACTCGACCTCCATCCACAGGCATTCAAGCAGTTATATCACATAAGCAGCTAGCCTCATGGTAATCATGCTATTATGACAACATTCACACGCATGCGGTATGCTAAAGCATAAAAGCTTACCTAGTACTCCAAGCCAAAACAGAAACTAGTTAGTAATCAATGCATGATCCTAGTTCATGTTAAGTGGCTAATGCATCACGGGCAAAATCTGACTATAATAGGCTCGGCTATCCTAGACATGGCATGTGAAATCTTTGCAATTAACAAGTACTCATCTTGGAATTTGAAATACATATGCGATTAGCGTGATGTCAGAGCCGATGCATGGAAAAGGATATATGGATGCCGCATGCATTGCATAAGGTATGCTAATTTAAATATGCCCTAGTCTACCATCATAAGCGGGTAAATAAAAGGAAAGAATAGCGTGAGGTTGGAAGACATACACACACTCACGCACACTTATTACAAATCGCCCTCACTCGGAGGGGACGAATAAATATTACAGAAAGAACAAATAATACTAAATTAATTATTACAAAGTGTCTAATTAATTAACAAATTAAATGTAAAGAAGGTGGCCTCGCCCTTACTCGGAATCGTGAATGATGCATGCTCGATCCGTCTTGCCCGGAAAACCCGCACCATACCACTTGCCTCTGTTTTCAACATCCTGCCTCTCCAAAAGCCAAAGTCGGGATACCTTCTATGCACACTGATTCACACCATCGGCTGGATGAAATGGCCACCGGCCATGTAAAATGTCCATCGGCTGCTCATAAGGTCATCGGCCACACACCAATGGCCGGTCGGCACTCTATACTGCCGGTTGGCAGAAAATTCCTGTAGAAGACATTTTTTGACAGCAACAAGGACAGACAGTGTATGGCATGGAATTTTGGGCATACGTAAGCATGGCCATGTTTCCTATCATGTATGGGACTCAAGGAAGCATGGCCCTTGGTCCTTGGGCCACCAATTATGCATTTTGATGCATGATGGCCTAAGAGACCAAGATTGCAATTCAATGGAAATGTATGCAACACACAAATGGGGACCAAGACCCTATCATGTCAAAGTCAAGGGCTTCGATGACATGAGAATTGAGATGTTTTTTGTCACTTAAAATACAAACACCTCTCATCTCTCACACTTGGTTTGACACCCCAAACCAAGTAATGCAAACATGGCTCAACAATACATCCCAAGGCTAAGAGGCAAGGCATGCCAAATGCAATGCAACCTATCATGGCAAGTATGTAATGCTAAACATGCAAGATGCAAATGCAATGCAAACAAGGACAATCTAAGCAATAGGATCATCATGCTACAACACCTAGTGAAGCAATCATGCAAGGAACATGAGACAAGCATGCAATAGTGGGCTTAAACCGTAAAGGGGCAGACCTCAATCCACCCCAAAACAGTGGCCAAAAGTGCCTAAAACCATGGACAAAATGCTCAATAAGCATGCAAGTTAATGGGCCTAAAGCTAAGGCACAAAAAAGGGTACTCCACTACCACTAACAAGGCCACCCATGGCATGAACCAAGCAACCAAAAACAGATGTTTAGCATGCAAAACAACCCCCAAAACCCCTGATATGGCAGCCCAATGCCTTAAACATGCAAGCATGCACAATGTCCATTTCAAAGCACAAGAGACCAATATTTCAAAGCATAAAAGACATGACAAATGGAGACATATAAGCATGGCATGGGGACTGAAATAGCATGTTGAATGATTCCAAATCACCTAAATAGCCTAACCAATGCATGTTCATGGATCACATACTCAAGGCTTACAAGCCATAATGCAAAGCAACTTCATCAAGCATGCCAACCAACGCAAAATCAGGGGGAAAGAGACCTAAAACATGACAAAACAACACTAATACCTTCATGAAGCTAGGCTAATACATACAAGAATCATGGCCTAAACACAAGATGCATTTCTATGCCAAATAGAGGGATGCAAAGCAAGTATAATATGCGTGCTAGGGGTTACAAATCCAACCAAGGACAGAGACATAATATGACCCAAAACACCCAAAAAAAACTCTGCAATGGTACCCAAAACAACCAAGCATACATGTTGCCTTTTAAAGCCAAAAACCAAGGTAAAGAGGGACAAAGGGGAAAGGGGTGTCCCTCCCCTATACAAGACTTCAAACCACCTTCCTCACCACTGAAAATTCCACTGGTTTTCAGTGGTGAGAAATTTCACTCAAGCAAACAAAGCCTCACAAAGAAAGCATCAAAGAGGCCAAATAAGGCCTAAGAGGGTGAGTTTGAACTCAAACCACAAAACACCCTTAATGAAAGTTCTAAAGCATGAAAATATAAGCTTTTTTATGTTATACACAAAGCCTAAATCAGCATGCAAGATAGGTAGAAATCTAGTGCAAATTTGGTGAAATTAAAGCAAAGTGATTACCCTTGAAGAACCCTTGAAGAACAGATGATCCAGCCACCTTCTATTGATCAAAATCAGTCCAAAAGCTCAAGAATCAACCCTCCAAGCATCTCAATCTCGGCAAAGGTGTAATGGTGTGTGTATTAGTGCAAAAGTAAGGTCAAAATGCACTTTTAGGCCTAAAACACACACACAAGAAGGAGAGAGGAATAATCTAGAGAGGGATATATGAGATATATAGATATATATATATATATATGAGCTCTGGTTTTCTTTCCAAAATGGCTAACCCCATGCAAAGGGAGAGGCATGATGCTTATATAGGCAAAACAAAACCAAGAAACTTAATGGCTAAGCTAAAGAGAAAGGGTCAAGGGGTGCAAAGGGGTCTTGGCTTCTTGGAGTAGCTAAGTCAGTGCCAAGCTTCCTAAAGCTTGGCCAAAAGAATCAACCTTCTAGAAGGTTAGGGGGTTCAAAGGGCCACAAGAGTCATCCCCCCGCATGGGGAGTGGTGTTGGTGCATTCCAGCTGGCACAGCTAGCATGCACCATGCCCCAAGGGGTGCAAAAGGGTCATCGGCCAACCAAATAGGTCATCGGCACAATAAAGTGCCGATCGATAACTATAGTCTTGACCGGCCATTGTTTTTAAGAAATCATGGCGGTGGCACACATATCTGATCGGTGATGGTAGGGGAGGCGATTGGGGTGTGGGGATGGCCAACAAGCCATTCCACGCCTTCAAGGCAAAAACACAGTGCACAGTGCCAAAACCATACCACAAGCGGTCGAGTCGAGGAGGTCTGAGGCAAGGCCTTGGCCGAGACCTCTGGGAACTCGAGGCGAGCACAAACATAGATAATCACCCGTGTTCAAATGGTGGCGTCAAGTCTTGAGGCGGTCAAAAATGGGGTGTCTACAATAACCTCTCATAATCTCTTGAGACAGGAAAATATTGTCAGAGATTCTCCTCCCATGAACAAAAGCAGATTGGACTGGATCAATAAGATCAGTTAGGACAACTTTAATTCTGTTAGCAATAATCTTGGCAATGCACTTATAGATAGTATTGCAACTGGAGATAGGTCTGTAGTCTCCCACTTTAATAGGGTTGGGAATCTTAGGGATGAGAGCAATGGTAGTATTGTTGATTTCGGAAAGAAGTTTCAGATTCAAAGAAAGTTCTAATAACTTTGGGTAACATCTTTCCCAACAACCTCCCAAGCATACGAAAAAACCGGTGAAAACCCATCAGGGCCCGGGGCCTTATTAGTTTTAAGAGACCAGAAGACATCTTTAATCTCCTTATCAGTAACAGGACTGGCCATTTTGACAGCTTGCTCAAAAGTGATTCTAGAATGGATTAGATTTTGAATTCTGCTAGAACTAGCATACGGATTCTGAGAAGGAGAACCAAAAAGCTTGGAGAAATAGTCTATAAATGCCTCATGAACTTCCTCAGGTTTGGATGAGAACACCTTACCCTCCAATCCAACTTTAAGAATTTTCCCTCTATTGAGGTTACTCTTAACAGATCTAAAGAAAAATCTGCTATTTTTATCCCCCAAACCAAGCCATTGGACCCTAGATTTCTGCTGAGCCAAGCTCTCCTCAACATCACTAAGATCCACATATTTTTTAAGAAGACTCTTTTCTAGGAGTTGGAAAGAATGGTTACAAGGGTCCTTGTCAAGATTCCATTGAATGGAGTCAATTGACTTTGGTAGCCAAGACTCGCATGGAAATATCTTTGAAATCCTTCTTGTTCAAGGATTTGGGATGAGCTTCAAACTACGGAGTTTTGACAAACTCTAAACATAGGAACACCTAAAATGTACTGATTCCAGTCATGCGAGACCAGAGGAAGGAACTCCTCATGATTGGCCCAAAAGTCAAAGTACTTAAAAGCTTTTTGAAAGAGGAGTCCTTACCCGAAACAGTAACAATAGCAGGAGTGATCGAGAGATACTAGAGGGAGAAACATAGCATTAGAGGCGGGAATTGGTCAATCCAAGATTCATTGACCAAGACTCTATCAATTTTAGTGGCTATGTAATCACCCTAGTTCTTTTATTAGCCCAAGTAAATTGACAACCACCATAAGATAAATCATCAAGCTCGGCATTAAGGATATAAGAATTAAAACCTCTTTCTCACTATTCCTTTGAAGAGCCCCAAACTTCTCAAAAGCTGCCTAATAGCATTAAAGTCCCTAGAAAGCTAGGGGAGGCGAGAATATAAGAGATTGCCTCGACATCTGATCAAAAATCAGTCCTCAAAACATGGCAATTTTCAGCATATACAAAACAGATAGTGAAAACCTTAGCCTGAGCTAAGTCAGTAATGTCACAAAGAATATATTGATCCGAAAAATTTATCAGAGTGACATTGCAGAAATCAGGATCCCAAAACACACAAATCCTACCAGTTTTATTAGGTTGAGAATTAGTCAAAAAGGACCATTTGCTCATACAAGATGAGAAGATTTTATTTTCATTAATAGCTTTTATTTTGGTCTCCAAAATACCCATGACCTTAATATCTTCCTTGATCAAAAACTTCCGCATTTCTTTTTGCCTAGAGGGGTCATTAAACCCTCTAATATTCCAAGAAGCAATTTTAAAAGACATGGGAAACAAAAATTAGTTCTCAACCCGAGCGAAGTTACCTTTTTCTTCCTCTGGCTTTTACCCTTGCGGAGGATTTCTTCAGATGTAGAGCTTGTTGGGCGGTTATCGGGGAGTAGCACGAGCTTGCCTCTTCAAGAGCCAAATTCTTCACTTTCTCCGATGGTTAGAATCTCCGGAGAGCTAGCATAGTAATATCCGAAGTTCCTTTTGGATAGTTGCAAGGCCATCTTAGGGAACATCGATTTGTCAGAACCACTCTGGTTGCCCAGGATTGTTTCAGTAGGTATAGCATTTACAGCCTCTGATTGAACTTGACAGTTGATCTCTTCTTCTGGAGTATGAACTCCTCCCTCTAATATGTTTGTGGCCAAATTCTCAATCAATTCTTCCTCAATAGGCTCTGGATCCCCCATTTTCCTTTTTCCCTTAGCCTGAACCGTGCTCCAACCAAGGTCTGGGTTGTTCTCAATTTCTTTCTAAAGGTTGACTAACTTTGCAACTTGGGTAGCAACACATCTGGTAGTGTCATGCCCAAAAACCAAACAATGCTCGCATTTGGCAGGTAGCCCCTGATATTCCATCTTAATAATCACTTGCTCTTTCCCACAGTAGACAGGGAAAGAGGGTGGTTGTTTAGCATTAGCATCCAGTTCCACATGAGACTCGGCAAATGACACTCTAGTCCCTTGTCTATTAGATGATCTGTAAACAATGGCACTCCAACGCACTAGCTATCAGAGCTCAAGCCATCATTATCCCAATATTCCATCGGGACATTGAAAAATTTTACCCTGCTGGGACTTTTGGATTTTGTCCTTGGTGAGCCTCATCATCGTGTCCATTTCTTAAGAATGAGATGAAAGCCCCTATATACCATGGCCCTCCCTCAAGGACCTCCTTTGCGACTAGGGCTTTCAAAGATTGGCCTAATGATTGGCCTAAGCTGGTACAACATTTGGAATTTGCCAACATTTAGGAAAAGTAATGTTTTGCGAGGTATCATCCTAGGCACAACTACTTGACTACTAAAGAGGTTTGTGTCAATTAGTACTTTATGTCCTAATTACTTTGTTTTTACAGTATAAGGATTCAAGGTGGTTAACACTTTCAAGTGAATCCTAGAAATTCTTGTAAAGGTGGTGATCTGGTAAATACTAATAACCATGTGACAAAACTCTAAGTTCTAGGACTTTTAACGAGTTAGGATCAATAAGTGCTATACTTAGATTTGGATATATGTTGAAATATCTTGGACCATGGGAGGCTACTTTCTATGGCTCCCATGGTGATGCTTTCAATCTAAGCATCTTCCATCTCTCGAGGTACCTTTGGATCTTGGTATTTTGCCCAAGTAAAGTTAAAGGCTTGAAGGATATCTGGACAAGTCCTATATGGACATACTTATATACTGTAAGAATGGATATAAGTCTTGTATGTGAAGGAGATACATTGTCTCATCATCATTCTGTATAGGTACAACATGTTCAAAAGTTTTGATTATTTTTCTGTTGGTAAAGTCAAAGGGTCTTATCTTATAGATAGTATCTGGTTTGAATTTCGTGATAGTCCATTTATCTAAGGCTTATTCCTTACATCGATCGTGACTAACTTTCGCTTACGATGCCAAAGTTCTTTGTATTGGCTACTATAGTGATTGTATCTTCTGTAGGGGCAACACTCAAAACTGGTGTATAGTGACCATATATGTATAATTTAAATAAAATACAATCATAATACAAATAGTAATAAACTTGGCTCTGATACCAATGGAGGTGCTTGACACAGGGTTTAGCTAAATACCTAACTGCACTCGCGGCTAACAGTCTACCTCTATGTGACTTGGGTGACATCCCACTTGAACTAACTCTGGAGTACCCTCAATGAGCATAAACCCAAGAATAGTACTATTCATACTATTATTATTATTTTATTAAATTTAAATTATGCCATATATGTTCTCATGCTATTTACTATTGGATGGAGGCCTAACGGCGGCCGCCCACTGACAGATCTGGTCCTGTATCTGGTCTTGGATTTTGTCGTTTTGTTGATTACAAAAATTTATCTATTGGAGAAGAAAATGTTGTAGATAGGGATCGTGAACACGGGCTAAATAATTATGACGAATTTCAATATAAAATTATAATACATTCGATAAATCAATAAGTAAATCTACACTCATGTATATGAAAGAAGTAAGAGATACTACAATAAACTTGCTGTTACTTTATTGTTGCATAGATACCTTTGGAGAGAGAGATCGTTAGTACACACTTATAGAAGCGATTTATAAAAACTATAAACTTTGCCTCCAATAAGGGTGAGGTTATCCCTTTTATAGATAAATGACAAGAAAAGATTAAGGGAGAGGGCGGTGGCGTGTCCTTTATGGAGTGGAGTTGATCGTCCATATCCTTTGTCGATCTGTTGATGAGTCAACACCTTATCTCTTTGTCTGGTGGGACAAGCTGTATGGATAAATTTGTGTGGTTGGTCTTGGATGGTGACAAAGCATCTGCTTTTCGGAAAGTATGTTACTATTTATTGTCGTTTTGTGTTGACACTTCTAGCAAGTAGTATTGGTGGGAGACAAGGTCACTCGGCCTTTCCTTTGCCTTTCTGTCTTTGTCCTTTTTAACTTTGTCGGCAATGAGACTAGTCAAAGAGTCCCAAAAATCACCAAAGTTTGGTTCTTCATCGATTGGGATCTTGAGCTTCACAAGTAAGTATAGTGAACTCATTTTTATCTGGTCCAAGTCTTGATTCGGGACCTTGGCTATTAGTAGCGATTTCATGGGCTGTCATCCTTGGTTATGGATTGTAGTAAGAATGTTCTTTCATGAAATCCATGCTTTTCACAAGCAATTCTATTTCAAACAAATATGGATATTTTTGTCTTAGTTACATTTGAATCTGTAAGCAGATTCTTGATGATAGGAGTTCTTTGGGAGTGATTTGGGAATAGCCTCCTAGCGGGCTTTGGTATGTGCCTTGATCTTTGTTAAGGGTATCTTGTTGTTGTTTAGGGGTATCCACACCCTTTGTCTACCATCTCACAAAGAAGACTCTTTTGAGACGAGGAACCTTGTTTTGGTAATCACATTGAAAATACCATTTCCATATCCAGTGAAGTCCAAAGCAAATAACAAAATGCATAATGGATTTAGACATAGGAATGCCCTTATTAACTGGAAGGTAAGCATAGGCAATTTGCCATTCATTGAAAGCTTGCCTGATGGGTTCTGGAATGATTTCTAACTAGAGCCTGAATTTATCCCACCAAACAAGAAACCAGTTGGGAAGATCGTTTCGGAGAACAGCGGGATCAATTCGGAGAAACCAAGAATGGCTTCGAATGGGATTCTGGTAATAAAAGGCATAAGTGAAAGCATCAATGTAATCCCAATAACTGTAACGGGATTCTTTGGACCGAATATCCAAAGTCCGAGTAGTATGCAGGTGGAAGCCCCATGTAGAAATGGACATAATATTACAGATAATAGCTTTACTGTAATCAATAGGACTGGCAAACTTATTGGGCTCATGCAATGTATGCTTGAACTCAATAGCAATAGTTTCAATTAATATGTGTTCATAAATGTATCTGTATCGATCAAAATGATGAGGGAATTGTTGTGTTGTTAGATACCTTCTTTTGATTTCCCATGGATCTGTCATCTATTTTTCATCTTTTGTTTTAATATAGAGGACTGTCTCCTTAGTATCTTATTAGGAGTATACTATTTTAGCTGAGCTAGGAGGGCATCTTTAGCCGTTTAGCTAGATTCCCCTTTTTTACTATTAAGAGAGGACTGGATTCTTGGAAATTCTGTATTGTAAAGATTCTGGTAGTGGTAAGGGTTAGATCCGCTGCCACGGCCCCTGCAGCCTGGGCCTTGGCCTCTATTGGTCATGCAAACCCTGCAAGTATTCACGAGTTAGAAAATTCGGTAAAGAATTCTGTTCATCTTTGATATATTCAATGTCAAAGTCAAATGCTGAAAGTAAGCTTTGCCAAGAAGCAAATATCTGTTTTTGAGCAAGATTCTGTACATCTTTTTGAATATCTGTTTTTTTTTTTTTTTTTTTTTGGGGTGAGTGAGTCATAAAATAAAGACAATAAAATATACAAGTTTACAAGGGGCATACCCCAGGTACGCCCTATAACAAATAAAAACGACAACAAAATAGCCACATAAAACTACCACTACAAGAAAAAAAAAAAAAAACCACCCCCGCAAAAGCGAGAGAACAACAGAAAATACAAGAACCCCCACTTTGCCCATATATCATTTTTGTCCCCAAGTAACCCCTACCATTAGAGGTAATAGATAGAAACTTGGGGTGGGTATATGGGCAAATAAACAAATACACGCCAAAAGCTCATAAAACATAACAGACATACACACAATACAAATGTAACTAAACTAAACAACCAAAAAACCAGTTGAAAAAATGATAACCGCCCACGCTTGCTCCCAGTCTCTACCTCGGATGAAAACATGGAACCCAATAAGCATCTCACTTCTCATAGCCGTGACATCCTAGCCACTCAATCAAAGCCATGACGAAGGAAAAGATCTATCCCATGAAAAGACCTGGCGAGTCACATGAAACACTGTATAGTCAATCACCATAATCAGCGGTCTTAAGAAGTGTAGTGAAAACCATTAACCACCACATCAGCAGACAAAGTTGACAACGATCCCATCATGAGAATAACCACCACATCCCCAATCCTTCCTAAGTGACCACAAGCCTCAATCCCCATGCGGTGTCCCTTTCACTCCATGTCGAGTGGTGACGATCAATCGAGGATGGGTCACGTGAAGACAAGAGGTAACGAGAAAAAACTAGTAGGCCGCTCATCTCCGGTCCCTAACTTCGCTAGCCATCGAACCACAAATCCCCATAGCGGCGACCCTCAATCACTCTTGTTGGAGAAGTCTCAATACCATCCTCACATAGAGACATATTAACATCACGTAATCAATCATCATAAATAAACCGCTATAAACCATATACTGTTGTGCCATGGTAACAATTTGTGGGCCCACTTAAAAATATATATTTGAAGTCCAAAATTAAAAATGAGCCCATATAATCTACCAGAGCCAAAAAGAACCCAACAAAAAATCGGCCCACTCTTTATACACCACATGCAAAACAAAATAATTAATCATAATCTTTGGCCCCAAAACCATTGCTAGTTTAACCCAAAACAGTGTGCCAAGAACAACCCATGTGCACCACTTTCCTATGACTGCTCTTGGATAATGTAGCCCATTAATGCGGTGCAACTACATCACTACATCCAAAAGACATGCAATATATCACTATATATATAAATATAATTGGACCACTTAACAAGAGCTTTTACCAACCAAAAGCTGAAGCTTGACATCACCTCCCCACGTGATCCACTAACCAACACAACATCGGTTGGTGAGGAACTAACCGATAGAGTGAGATAGGCATCATCATCACACACAGCAATGAGCCTCGGGAGCTATCACCGCATAATAGCACCCAATACTCTCATCGGTAGCGTGACATGCACCTATCATCTACAATCTTCCTTGCACACCATAAAGCTCGTAACCACCATGGAAACCGATCAACAACTCCGACGAGCAACCCAAAAAAACACGGCTTAAAAACCGGGCCAATGCTGCATAATGGATACTCACCGTGTATTACTCTTCATCTCACGACAACTCACGAACTAAACAACTACACACTAACCGTTAAGCCAAGCTTATGAAGTAACCCATGACACCCTTGGATATTCCACAAACCCGGCATAGAAGCACAACCCGAGCGAGAGCATTTATGGGACCTAGCGATCACCATTTTAAACAACATCGCCCATGGCATGGCGACCTTCATCACTTAGAGCACAATCATTCAAACCAAGTAACTCCGACGAGCAACCGGCGGAGACAAACTTCCACCACTACCACACAAGCGGCGTACCCCAGACTAGCGGCACATGCAAGAAGACGATGAGCTGGCATCTCGGTAGAAACAAAAATCACTGTTATGGACGGACAACCGGGCCGTAACACACCAGCGATGAACCACAAGGCACCCATGGCCTACGGTAGTCACCACTGCGATTGTAATAGCAACAACAACCTTTGCGTTCCACAAACCAATGTGGGCCTCTGCCGAGTCAACAACTACCCTCAAGGAAGAGAAGTTCTGAGGACCATGGAAACCACCTTGGATGCAACCCATAAGGATACAACCAAGAAAACCAGAAGGGGTTACCAACATGGAAGCTTTCTCTCTCTAAGTTTTAAAGAGAGAAGCTCCCACCTAATCACCCTTTGTTTTGTAGCTTTTTGAATATATGTTTTGCTGCTGAACAATCAACACGAATAAGAAAATGTTGGTTAAAAAAATCATCCTGAAATTTAGAAACACATTTAACAATGGCTAAACATTCCTGTTTAATAGTTGGATAATTTAAAGCTGCATTTTCCCAACTTCCTGAAGTAAATCTTAACAATTCTTCTTTTTTACTATGGGGATTAAATTGTTTCAAGATACCACCATAACCTTGGTTGGAGGCATCAGTTTCAACAATTTTTTTCCATGCTGGATTGGGTAAAGCAAGAGAAGGAAGAGTCTTAACTTTAAGCTTAATTTTCTAGACTACTTTCGTATGTTCTAGTGTCCAAGGTGGTGGATTTTTTCTAAGTCTAGTGTATAGGATTGCAGCATCCTATGATAACTGATGGTAGTAGTCGCTAACATAATTAAGACTACCAAGAAATCTCGGTAATTGAGTTTTATCTTTAATTTCATCTAGAAATTTAGATGCAAATTCAATCTTTGCGATCAATAGAATAATAGTGCCATTACGAATATTATGACCTAGAAATCTGGCATTGTTTGAAAATTTTTCATTTTTGGTGCGAAATCATCAAACCATTCTGAGATAATAACATGCTTAAATATATTAAGATGCTTGATATGTTGGTCAATGGATGATGAAAAAATAAGAACATCATCAATATAGCAAATAGCAAATTCTATATAAGGAGTGAATATATCATTCTTGATATGTTGGAATTCTAAGGGAGCATTTTTTAACCCAAAGGGCATAACATTCCATTCAAAAAGGCCAAAAGATCTTTGTAAGCGGTTTTATATCGATCATGTTCAGCAACTTGGATTTGCTAATATCCTGATTTTAAATCAAATTTTGAAAATATGATTGAATCTTGTAATCGATCTAAAAGATCTTTCTTATTCAGGATTGGATACCTAATCCATTTTAAGGCATCATTAAGAGGTTTGTAATTAATTACTCATCTTGGCACACCTCGTTCTATTTCTACATTTTTATTGACATAAAATATTGTACAACTCAAGGAGTAGCTAGGTCTTATTATTTTTTCTATAAAGAGCATTAATTTTTGCTTTACGCATTTCTAAATACTCTTTTTCATTTGACTAGGTCGATCTGGTGGGATTTCGCTCATCAAATCCTAGTTCATACGGAAGAGAAACAATATGTTTCTTGCATTCCCGAAAAGCATTTGGAACATCCTTTGCAAATTTACATTTGAAATTCTTTTCAAGTATTTTGATTTTATTCTATAAAGGCGATTGTTGTAACCTCTATTACATTTGTAAGAAAATGAATTTACATTTGAAGGAAATTAATTTGTTTTTCCTTAAAGTTGACTAGATCTTTAATTTGATTTAATTCCTTAGTGTAAGGTTTTGTAATAAATTCTTAAATAATAGGTTGACTACAAGCGGTTGTGTGAATACTTATGGGGTCTATTTTTGTGATAGGCATAAAAGTAAACACAAAAATGGGGTTCCCAGAATAATAATTTGGAACATATTTCTGATGAGGACAAATGAGTTTGGAAGACAAATGCCCTGATTACAAATTAAAACTTTGGGAGGTTTATACTTAATTTGCATCAAATTACCACTTGCATTGGTTAAAGGGCAGTGGTTTTAAAATATTTGGTAGTAACCAAACCTTCTTGTATACAATTCATATCGTGCCACTATCAACTAAGGCTATTGCATCTTTTATTAGATTTATAATAAATGTAATTCTGATATATAACATTTATGAAAAGTAACTTGATTCATAATCATGAAGTATTAGATGGGCTTGGATTTAAATCTTTTGACATTTGTAATAGAGCTGACATTGCTAAGCAGATCTGGTTCCTGTTTTCTGGAGGTGAAATCTATGTGGTGCTAATGGGTGAAATCCTACTTACTTCAAGGCAAGAGTTTACGGAAAGTCGGGGTCCCCAATGGCCTTCTTGGGTTTGGAGGAAGATTTTATCTCTTAGAGATGCTGTGTCTCATCTTATCCTGCATAAGATTGGTAGAGGTAACTCTACTTTTTTATGGCATGATAATTGGCATCCCCTTGGTCCCCTTTGGATAAGTATGGTGATAGAATCTTGTATGATTCCTGTCTCCAAAGGAGGCTAAAGTCGGTCAGTTGTTGATGGGAATTCTGAAATGGCTTATTCTAATTCTTTGGAAATAGAAAGATTTGATCTCGGCTACCCCGATGGCTGCACCCCTAATTCTTAAGGAATGACCAACCTTTTTGGCAATTAAGCTCTGATGGTGATTTTTCTATTAACTCAGCCTGGAATCACTGGAGGAGCAAATTTGATGTTGTGGCCTGGCACACGCTTCTTTGGGGGCCTCATATGATTCCTAGGGTCAGTTTTATTGTTTGGATGGCTATTCATGAAAGATTAAAATACTGGGGATCGTTTGCAATTGTTTGGCTTGTCCCCTAATCCATGCTTCCTTTACATCAATACCATCTTTGAGAGCCATTCCCATTTATTCTTTAACTGCATCTTTGCTTCTAGAATTTGGGAAGCTCTTCAAGCTAATTGCAATGTAAATTGGGCCTAATCTCCAATGGCCTCATGTTCTAACCTTTGTCACCAAAGAGACCAAGGGCAAATCATTGCGTTCTATAATCCTTAAGTTTACTGTACTTTGCTCTATTTACCAAATTTGGCTTGAAAGGAATAATATAATCTTTAATAAGGAACACAAACCTGAAGAGGTGGTTACTAACTAAATTGTTCATATGATTAGAGGTAGACTTCTATCAATCACCAATTTGCCTAGATCTCTGAGGGGATATTTGGTACATTGCTCGATGGAATCTTGCCCAACACAATCTTGAAGCCCCAATCTCCAGGAATGGAAAGGCTGCTGAGTGGTGTGAGTTCAACTTTTTTTTTTTTTTTTGGGGTGAATAAGACATCAGATAAAAAATAGAGAATCACAGAGCTACAAGGGGCATACCCCAAGACCTAACTAAAAACTATACAACAACAAAATGAGGAACCAAAAAGCACAAGCCCGGCTAAAACAAAACCAGAGCAAACAAGGAACAAAAAGCAGTGAGTTGGTGTGAGTGGTGTGAGTTCACCATAAGAGGGTTGAGTGAAGGAGAGCAATTCAGAGTGTTTATCTAACTGTTTTTTACTTTGTGCAGTGGCAAGTGGAGCTAAATAGAGTGCCTAAGTTGAGGGTTGAGTGTTGTGAGAAAATATTCAAAGATTAATTGGTGAGAGAATAGAGTGTGAAATGAACTTCTTATGTTCGAGCTAATGAATATGTTAGCCTGCAAATACAAATGTACAATATATTGTGTGTTTTCTTTGCATGCTAAAGTGTGGTTTCAATTACAAAATGGTGTGTAATATTTGCATTTTCATTCTCTGGTGGCAGATTCTCCTGAACAATAACCAATTGGCCTTCATTTGGGACGGTGGTACATCAAAAGTTTATCTTCATGGAAGAATCGGTATCTGGACAACAACCACTGGTTGTTGTGTACATTGGTTCCGATGATCTATGCTGGGAAAAGAGTTTTGGAGACACAAAGAATGTAATAACCCGACCCTCGCACATGATTTTTGTTCTATTCCTAGCCCTCGATTGGTATTCTTAACGGTTATTGAAAAAAAGTCCATGAAAAGGTTTGATGAAGCAAGTGAAAGTCATGTTTATAGATGTCTATTTGTTTCTTAAGAAAACTATCTGTTTCTACTAAGACATTAAAGTAGAAATTTAATGGTCCTAACAGCTTAATTACCTGAAATTTATAAGATATTCATGATCAGCATAATTTTTAGATAATTTTAAGCATGTTTGTGAAATTTTCATTTTGGCATGGTTAAACGATTCATTTTTGTCTTATTAGCTCTATATATATATATATAGATATGTCAATGTTGTTCTTAAGTTTAATAGATTTAAGTGAAAAGTTTGGAAGAAAGGAAGAGAGATCAAGAACAAGAGGGAGTAGAGAGAAATTGGGGCCAAGTAAGTTGATTTTCCCTAATCTAATCCTCTCCCTTCAATTCAAATAGCCAATTTATGGTTTGGTATGCTTTGGAATACAATGGAGAGTTTGGATGAGTGTGTCTTGAAGTTTAGCATGAAAATCTTACCAATTGTGCATGTTGGACTTACTTATGTCATGATCAACTTCTTGCTCCTTATTCATCAATTGATCTTCATGTTTGAGCTACGTTTTGTGTATTTATGTATGTGGGTACAACATTAGGAGCTTCAAGAATGACACTATGTTATTGTGGAGCTTCAATGTTGTTTAAATTAATTGAGTCATACTTGTGGATTTAATTCAAGTTAGATTATGGTGTTTGGTGCCTTGAATTACATGCTTTTTTTGAACCATGAATCAGCCATAAAAAGTCCCTTGTTGAATCCCTTAAGTATGCACCAAAAGTGGGACTAAGACAATTTCGGTGGGCAAATTCTTTGAATCGCCGCCGCGTCTGGAGTTATGGCCGCACATCACGAGAATATCGCCGCCGCGTCTTGAGGGTTGTCGTCTTGAGAAGACCTTGAGGCTTTATACATCTAAAAAAGGCATTTTGCCGCGTCTTGAGGAGGTTACCGCGTCATCACGCCTCCGACGCGTCGTATCTTTTAAAAAGTCAGATCGCTCCATTTTGCGTGTAGGGCCCTCTAATATTGTCGAAATGTGTATTTGATGTAGTTTTAATATGTATTAATTCCTCCGAAATGAAGCGAAATGAAGCAAAATGAAATGTAATTTGAGGTGAACTAAAGTGTGAGTTTTCAATGTGTGCAGGGCACACCACGGGTGGATCAGGCACGTCATCCCAACACGTGAGTAGTAGTACCTATGTGTACGTTATGCAATTTCAGTAATGTTTTGCAATATGTAAGGCAATCATGTTATGTAAAGGTTGTGCAATTATGTTAATATTTCAAGAAGACATATAAGGCAACTATGTTATGTTATGTAAATGTTTGTTAATGTTTAAAGTATGTAAGGGAGTATAAATTTCAAGGGCTTAATGCCATAAATTTCAAGGGCTTAATGCCACAAGTTTCAAGGGCGTGATGCTATATGTTTCAAGGGCCATTGTGCCAACATGTTTACAAGGGCTTTGCGCCACCTTCCAAGGGCCATAGTGCCAACAAGTTTCAAGGGCCATAGTTCCAACATATCCCAAGGGCTTGGTGCCACCATTTTCAAGGGCTTATAGCCACCAAGTTCATTACAAGATTAGGCTTAAGGCCATTATGTATGTATTGCAGAATCAGACTAATGTATTGTTATGTCATCTGTTCAAGTTACCTAATGTTTCATTTATGTATTACTATTCACCGAGCCCGGCTCACTCTCGATTTTATGCATTTACATGGGTCTTCCCAATTGGGCAATCCTAGCTCAGGATGCCGCTTCCTTCGGTCAACCTTTACGGGTCCAGGCACTACCAAGCCACTCATTTTTTTTTGGTGAACTGAATTGATGATAGGAGTAGTTTTGAGTGCCTTTTAAAGTTGTTATACATAACTTTTATGTTGTTTTCTTTTGTATACACCCAATCACGAAATTTGGGGAATATATGTATGCGATGTCGATATCTGAGGACTTAGTTTTAAACTTTGTCTATTTTTGTTTGAAGTATATAATGCATAAGATCCTGGCATATTAGAAATAGCTCAATGGTGTATGTTGGATATATGTTATGTTTGTGTTTTATGCTTCCGATAAGGCCCTATCGGCTCGTCCACCAGATTACATGTCCCGTTATGAATAGGTCATGCCCAAACTTTTAAGGCGGAGTTTGGGGAGTGACAAGTGGTATCAGAGCACGAGTTGCTATCTCACACACGGATCCATTGAGCTTTTGGATGTCTAGAAAAGATTTAGGCACCATGCATGACATCCTAAACGTATAAGACGGTGATGGCGATGAAGAGTACTCGATAATGCTAACAACATTGAACTATGTCTATTGTATATAATTGACTATTGTGCGAGATCATGGTGAGAACAAGACGAGAGGCGAGGAGGATGCTCTTGCCGCAATTTGGATAGAATGGAGAGAATGATTATGGAATTGGCGAGACCATACGACAGCATGACAACCACAATGACAACAACCACAAGAACAACCGCCACATCCACGAGAGTACGAGTTCCATGTTGAAGACCGAACTATCACTCTTACCAAGGAGTTTAAAAAGATGAAACCACCATCTTTCAAAGGGGGAATAGAACTGATGAAAGCTGAGGCCTGGGTGTTGGGCATAGAGAAATTATTTGAAGTTTTCCCTTGCACCGAAGCTCAAAAAGTGCAATTGGCTGCCTTCACCCTTGAAGATGAAGCACGCAAATGGTGGATGCTTACGAGAACAACCCATCCAGGGCTAACTTGGGGTAGATTTACGGGTGTTTTATGATAAATACTTTCCCCAAAGTATCACGGGACAAAAAGGTGGTGAATTTGAAACTCTCAGACAAGGGAACAAGACTGTTGCTGAATATAAGGCCCAATTTGCAGAGCTAGCACGATTTGCACCGCATATGGTGGACACGGATTATAAAAAGGCACAGAAATTCGAAGGGGGATTACGAGGAGCAATTCTGGATCGAGTCAATATGTTAAAGTTGCCTACTTATGTAGAGGTTTTGGAGAGGGATGTTATAGCTGAAGGAAACCTTGCTGCTCAGAACCGGGTTGCCGAGTGGAAAGGAAAAAGGCAAAACAATCAATGGTCAAAGGGGGCGATTACTCCACCAAACAAGAAACAAAACTCAGGGACTTCAAGTATGTCTGCACCTAATCAGGGTACGATTCCTGCTTGTTCGGAGTGTGGAAAAAGACATCGTGGAATATGCCAATGGAAGTTTGGAAGGGCAAGTGGTGAATGGGGATATCAATAGAATTCCAGTTGTTTGTGAATTTTCAGACGTCTTTCCTGAGGAATTACCAGGGCAGTTGATAGACCGGGAAATTGAGTTTACCATTGATGTAGTACCGAGAACTCAACCCATTTCGAAGACTCCGTATAGAATGTCGCCAGTTGAGATGAAGGAATTAAAAATGCAGTTGCAAGATTTATTGGATAAGGGATTTATCCGTCCGAGTGTGTCTCCATGGGGTGCCGATTACATTTGTAAAGAAGAAGGATGGGACACTTGACTTTGTATCGATTCTGAGGAACTTAATAAAGTCACCATCAAGAACAAGTATCCATTGCCAAGAATCGATGACTTATTTGATCGACTTTAGGGAGCACAAGTCTTTTCCAAGATTGATTCTGATGCAGGTACCATCAATTAAAAGTTCGAGCGAGGATGTTGAGAAGATGACTTTTTGAACCGGTATGGTCATTATGAGTTTTTGGTTATGCCCTTGAGTCACTAACGCGTGACTTTTATGGATTTGATGAACCGTGTTTTCAAGCCCTATTTGGATGACTTTGTGGTGGTCTTTATCGACGATATACTCATCTACTCAAAGGATCTGAAGCTCATGAGACTTACCTCCGTTTGATCCTTCAAACCCTCAGAGAGGAGGCGTATGCAAAGCTGAAGAAATGTGAATTTTGGCTCCTCGAGGTGGCATTTTTGGGACATATCATCACAAAGGAAGGAGTTTCCGTTGACCCACACAAGATTGAGGCAATCATAAATTGGCCAACTCCTACTAATGTGGTAAGTGCATAGTTTTATGGGGTTAGCGGGTTATTATCGGAGATTTGTTCAAGATTTTTCTAAGATTGCTGTGCCACTTACACAACTGACTCGAAAGGGAGTTGCATTCGAATGGTCAGAAGAGCGAGAATCTGCTTTTCAGGAATTGAAGACAAGGTTGACAACAGCACCAGTTCTAGCCTTACCATCCGATCTGAGAGGATTTGTAATCTACAGTGATGCTTCGCACAAAGGGCTTGGTTGTGTGCTAATGCAAAATGGAAGAGTCATCGCTTATGCTTCTCGGCAGTTGAAACCCCACGAGCAGAATTATCCCACGCTTGACCTTGAGCTGGCAGCCGTAGTTTTTGCTCAGAAGATATGGAGGCACTATTTGTATGGTACTACTTGCGAAGTATATACTGATCATAAGAGTCTTAAGTACCTTTTTATTCAAAAAGAATTAAATATGCGGCAGCGACGGTGGTTAGAACTTCTCAAAGACTATGATCTGCAGATTCATTACCATCTTGGTAAAGCCAACACGATTCTTGAGATGCACTCGATCGGAAAAAGTATGGGGACTCAGCAAATTTAATTACTGAGGCGAAGGAATTGGCAAGAGAATTGGATAAAATGGAAATAGACTTAATGCTACATGGACAGAAGTTTTAATGGCGTGATAATGGCCCAACCAACCTTACTTGGGAAATCAAATTGCACCAAATGGAAGATGAAACTCTGTGGAAGATACGTGATGAGTTAGAAACAAAACCAAAACCGGATTCAGTTTGGTAGACTCGGTGCTCAAATTTCAAAACCGAATATGTGTCCCCATGTGCTAAATATTAAACAAAGGTTGATGGAAGATGCACATATCTCAAGGTTCTCAATGCATCCGAGGAGTACCAAAATGTACCGAGATTTAAAGCAAAATTTTGGTAGCCAAGGATGAAGAGGAGATTGCGAATTTGTCTCTAAGTATGCATTGCGACAAGTAAAAGGCGAGCATCGAGACCTTGGGTTTACTGCCCCTTCCAATCCCGAATGGAAGTGGGAACATTTGACCATGGATTTTGTTGTGGGGTTACCTGGACTCCACAGGGCATAGATTCTATATATATGTTATGGGAGACCGATTGACTAAGTCTACCCACTCTCGGTCCCGGAAGACTCAATATAATCTTGGATAAAAAGGCGGAACTTTATGTGAATGAAATTGTGAGGCTTCATGGCATTCCGATCTCAATTGTGTCGAAGGATCTCAATTGTTAATGAGATATCTAAGTTTGTTTCAGGTTTTGGCAAAGTTTACAAGAAGTGATGGGTACGGATTAAAGTTTATACGCACGTTTTTCATCCTCGCATCGACGAACTGGTCAATCCGAGAGAACGATTCAAACCCTAGAAGACATGCTCCGAATGTGTGTGCTGGATTTTCAAGAAAGTTGGAAAACTCACTTACCATTGATAGAATTTGCGTAGAATAATAGCTACCACTCAAGCATAGACATGGCACCCTATGAAGCTTTGTATGGAAGACCATGTCGTTCTCCTGTGTGTTGGGCTGAAGTTGGAGATAAATCCCTACTAGGGCCTGAAATTGTTCAGCTGACAACTGAGAAAGTTCAAGTTATTCGAGAAAGATTGAAAACTGCTCAAAGTAGAGAAGAGTTATCACGGATAACCGGCGGGCGGATTTAGAGTTTGAAGTTGATAGTTATGTTTTTCGTGAAGGTTACTCCGATGAAAGGACACGCAAGATTTGGAAAGAGGGTAAGTTAGCACCCGGTATGTAGGTCCCTTCGGTTCTGGAAAGAGTGGGTTCGGTAGCTTACCGAGTTGCCCTTCCGCCACGTATGAGTCAAGTACATAATGTGTTTCATATCTCTATGCTTCGCGGATACCTTTCGGATCCGTCACATGTCATTGATTACCACCAAATTGAGTTGGATGACAAGTTGATTCTGAAGAAAAACCAATTCGCATTTTGGACCGACAAGTCAAACAGTTACAAAACCAAGAAATTCCAATGGTAAAAGTTGAATGGCAAGAACATTACGGAACTGATGCAACATGGGAAAGAGAGGAGCAAATGCAACACCAATACCCACACCTATTTCAATCGTAAGGTAAACTAAGTTTGGAGGACCAAACTCCTTTAAGGGGGGAAGAGTGTAATAACCCGACCCTCGCACATGATTTTTGTTCTATTCCTAGCCCTCCATTGGTATTCTTAATGGTTATTGAAAAAAAGTCCATGAAAAAGTTTGATGAAGCAAGTGAAAGTCATGTTTATAGATGTCTATCTGTTCCTTAAGAAAACTATCTGTTTCTACTAAGACATTAAAGTAGAAATTTAATGGTCCTAACAGCTTAATTACCTGAAATTTATAAGATATTCATGATCAGCATAATTTTTAGATAATTTTAAGCATGTTTGTGAAATTTTCATTTTGGCATGGTTAAACGATTCATTTTTGTCTTATTAGCTCTATATATATATATATATAGATACGTCAATGTTGTTCTTAAGTTTAATAGATTTAAGTGAAAAGTTTGGAAGAAAGGAATAGAGATCAAGAACAAGAGGGAGTAGAGAGAAATTGGGGCCAAGTAAGTTGATTTTCCCTAATCTAATCCTCTCCCTTCAATTCAAATAGCCAATTTATGGTTTGGTATGCTTTGGAATACAATGAAGAGTTTGGATGAGTGTGTCTTGAAGTTTAGCATGAAAATCTTACCAATTGTGCATGTTGGACTTACTTATGTCATGATCAACCTCTTGCTCCTTATTCATCAATTGATCTTCATGTTTAAGCTATGTTTTGTATATTTATGTATGTGGGTACGACATTAGGAGCTTCAAGAATGACACAATGTTATTGTGGAGCTTCAATGTTGTTTAAATTAATTGAGTCATACTTGTGGATTTAATTCAAGTTAGATTATGGTGTATGGTGCCTTGAATTACATGCTTTTTTTGAACCACGAAACAGCCATAAAAAGTCCCTTGTTGAATCCCTTAAGTATGCACCAAAAGTGGGACTAAGACAGAATTTCGGACTGGGCAAATTGCTGAATCGCCGCACGTGCGGGAGTTATGGCCGCACGTGCGAGAGCCAATCGCCGCACGTGCGGAGGTTGTGGCCGCCGCGTCGGAGAAGACCGATTTGAGGCTTTATACATCTAAAAAACGTCTTGAGGGCATTTTGCCGCGCGTCGGGAGGAGGTTAGATACGTGCGCCCATGTTGAAAAAGTCGGATCACTTCGTTTTGCATGTAGGGCCCTCTAATATTGTCGAAATGTGTATTTGATGTAGTTTTAATATGTATTAATTTCTCCGAAATGAAGCGAAATGAAGCAAAACGAAATGTAATTTGAGGTGAACTAAAGTGTGAGTTTTCAATGTGTGCAGGGCACACCACAGGTGGATCAGGCACGTCATCCCAACACTGTGAGTAGTAGTACCTATGTGTACGTTATGCAATTCCGGTAATGTTTTGCAATATGTAAGGCAATCATGTTATGTAAAGGTTGTGCAATTATGTTAATATTTTCAAGAAGACATGTAAGGCAACTATGTTATGTTATGTAAATGTTTGTTAATGTTTAAAGTATATAAGGAAGTACAAATTTCAAGGGCTTAATGCCATAAATTTCAAGGGCTTAATGCCACAAGTTTCAAGGCGTGATGCCATATGTTTCAAGGGCCATTGTGCCAACATGTTTACAAGGGCTTCAGCCACCTTCCAACGGCCATAGTGCCAACATATCCCAAGGGCTTGGTGCCACCATTTTCAAGGGCTTATAGCCACCAAGTTCATTACAAGATTAGGCTTAAGGCCATTATGTATGTATTGCAGAATCAGACTAATGTATTGTTATGTCATCTGTTCAAGTTACCTAATGTTTCATTTATGTATTGCTATTCACCGAGCCAGCTCACTCTCGCTTTTATGCTTTACAGAGGTCTTCCCCCAGGTGGGCAATCCTAGCTCAGGATGCCGCTTCCTTCGATCAACCTTTGCGGGTCCAGGCACTACCAAGCCACTCATTTTTTTTTGGTGAACTGAATTGATGATAGGAGCAGTTTTGAGGCTTTATACATCTAAAAAGCACGTCTTGAGGGCATTTTGCCGCCGCGTCGGAGGAGGTTACGCCGCGTCATCCATCTTTGAAAAAGTTGGATCGCGCCGTTTTGCGTGTAGGGCCCTCTAATATTGTCGAAATGTGTATTTGATGTAGTTTTAATATGTATTAATTCCTCCGAAATGAAGCGAAATGAAGCAAAACGAAATGTAATTTGAGGTGAACTAAAGTGTGAGTTTTCAATGTGTGCAGGGCACACCACGGGTGGATCAGGCACGTCATCCCAACACTGTGAGTAGTAGTACCTATGTGTACGTTATGCAATTCCGGTAATGTTTTGCAATATGTAAGGCAATCATGTTATGTAAAGGTTGTGCAATTATGTTAATATTTTCAAGAAGACATGTAAGGCAACTATGTTATGTTATGTAAATGTTTGTTAATGTTTAAAGTATATAAGGAAGTACAAATTTCAAGGGCTTAATGCCATAAATTTCAAGGGCTTAATGCCACAAGTTTCAAGGGCGTGATGCCATATGTTTCAAGGGCCATTGTGCCAACATGTTTACAAGGGCTTCGCGCCACCTTCCAAGGGCCATAGTGCCAACATATCCCAAGGGCTTGGTGCCACCATTTTCAAGGGCTTATAGCCACCAAGTTCATTACAAGATTAGGCTTAAGGCCATTATGTATGTATTGCAGAATCAGACTAATGTATTGTTATGTCATCTGTTCAAGTTACCTAATGTTTCATTTATGTATTGCTATTCACCGAGCCCGGCTCACTCTCAATTTTGTCGGTTTCTGTAGGTCTTCCCCCAGGTGGGCAATCGTAGCTCAGGATGCCGCTTCCTTCGGTCAACCTATACGGGTCCAGGCACTACCAAGCCACTCATTTTTTTTTGGTGAACTGAATTGATGATTGGAGCAGTTTTGAGTGCCTTTTAAAGTTGTTATACATAACTTTTATGTTGTTTTCTTTTGTATACGCCCAATCACGGGGCTGGGACTGTATATGTATGTGCAGTAATCGATATACAGGGACTTAGTTTTACACTTTGTCTATTTTTGTTTGAAGTATATACTGCATGAGATCCTGGCATATTAGAAATAGCTCAATGGTGTATGTTGCATATATGTTATGTTTGTGTTTTATGGTTCCGATAAGGCCCCATCGGCTCGTCCACCAGATTACATGTCCCGTTATGAATAAGTCATGCCCAAACTTTTAGGGGCAGGTTTGGGGTGTGACAAAGACCAGGCTGCATGCTACGCTAGTCTACGTGGAAAATCCTCAAATGGAAAATTCTTTGTCTTTCATTTCTGCATTGTAATAGTTCTTTTTTCTTTGGCATGTGTACACTCTACAACTGGCTGGTGTTTTGTTTCCCTATCCCTGTGGGTTGTGTTGGGAATTTTATTTTGTAACTTTATTTTTACCTTTTGGTTGGGGCTACATGCACGTGCTACTATGGAAAATTACACAGATAAGTTTGTTTTGGTGTTATAGAAGTTGGATTGTGCAGGCAAACCTGCTATTGTGGAAGAATAGCTCAAGTGCCATCATTTTGCTGTCAAGGGCATGTTTTCCCTAGAACACAATGCTTCTGATTGTACTCGTGCTAGGCTGCTGCTGGTTGGTTTATTCTCTTGTTCATTCTCCCTATCTCTAGTTATATATGGATGGTGAACAGGTTGTAAGGCCCTAGTTTTTTTGTTTGCTTTTAAGTTTTCTGGCTCTCTTTAGCTTTAGTGAGTTTGTAGGTTTGTTTGTTTTTGTTTTGTTTGGTGGTCTTGTTTAGTTGTGGTAGGCTTGGGGCGTTCCCCTTGTAGTTATGTAAATTTTCTTGCTTTATTTATGTCTTATTCAACCACCCCCCCCCCCCCCAACAAAAAAAAAAAGAAAAGAGAAGAGAAAGTTAGAGAAAAGAAAGAAAATTAGGATGAAAATCACAGGGAATTCAAGATCATCCTTTTGGACTTGAGAATTGAACACTTTGCTGATTTAGAAAAACGTAGATGAGGTACTTAAGTTAAACTAATATCGCTATGCTATAATTACTCAGAAAATTCTCTTTCTTAGAGGCTAAGCAAGGTTAGTTTAATGAAACAATTACCTAAAGCTGTTTAGTTCCTAGAAACGAGAATAGAAGAAAGGAGAAGGACGGAGAAAGTCAGAGAGGAACATTCCTTCTTGAGATCTAGAAGAGAAAGTTTGAAAAAAATAAAGAGAAATAGGAAGAAAATCGAAAGGAATTCAAGTTCATCATTTTGGATTTGAGAATTGAACGCTTATATTCACCCCAAAAAATTGAACGCTTAGGTGATTTAGATACCTTAAATGAGGTGCTTAAGTTGAACTAATTTCCTTAAGCTACAATGACTCGTAAAATTCTCTTTCTTAGAGGCTAAGCCAGGTTAGTTTGACTTAAACTTGGCCGCTTAAGCAAATGAAACAATTAGCGGTCTAGGCAATTTTGTTCCTAGAACAAAATACAAAATGATGGAGAAGGACTGAGAAAGGTAGAGAGAAACGTTCTTCACCAGAGGTAGAAGAGAAAGTTAGAGAAAAGAAAAAATAATAGGAAAGAAAATCAAAGGGAATTCAAATTCATCTCTTTGGACTTAAGAATTGAATTAAACTTGGCCACATAAGCAACTGAAACAATTAGCGACCTAAACCAATTGGTTCATTGAACAAAACAGTTGATGGAGAAGGAAAGAGAAAGGTAGAGAGAAACATTCGTCTTGAGAGGTAGAAGAGAAAGTTAGAGAAAAGAAACAGTAATAGGAAAGAAAGCAATGAGAATTCAAGCTCATCGTTTTGGACTTGTGAATTGAACACTTAAGTGATTTAGAAAACCTTAAATGAGGTGCTTAAGTTAAACTAACATCGTCAAGCGACAATTACTCAGAAAATTCTCTTTCTTAGAGTCTAAGCAAGGTTAGTTTGAGTTAAACTTGGTTGCTTAAGCTAATAAAACAATTAGTGGCCTAAGCTAATTAGCTTCTAGAACAAAATAGAGAAGGATGGAGAAAGTTAGAGAGAAACATTCTTCTTGAGAGGTAGAATAGAAAGTTAGATAAAAGAAAGAGTAATGGGAAGGAAATCAAAGAGAATTCAAATTCATCATTTTGGACTTGGGAATTGACCACTTAGGCAATTTGGAATACCTTAAAAGTACCCTCCTAAAAAAAAAAAAAAAAAAACCACTAAACGAGTTGATTAAGTTTTAAACTAATATCGTTACTCAAAAAATTCTCTTTCTTAGAGGCTAAGCAAGGTTAGTCTGAGTTAAACTTGACCACTTAAGCTAAGGAAACAATTAGTGGCTATGCTAATTAGTGCCTAAATAGAGAAGGAGGGAGAAAGTTTGTGAGGAACATTCTTCTTGAGAGCTAAAAGAGGAAGTTAGAGAAAAGAAAGAGAAATGGGAAGAAAATTAAGGGGAATTCAAATTCATCCTTTTGTACTTGACAACTGAACACTTAGGTCATTTTGAAAACCTTAAATGAGGTGCTTAAGTTAAACAACTAGCGTTAAGCTACAATTACTCAGAATTTTTATTGTTAGGGGCTAAGTAATGTTAGTTTGAGTTAAACTTGCCCACTTAACCTAACGAAACAATTAGGGGCCTAAGCTAATTAGTTCTCGAACAAAATAGAGAAGGATGGAGAAGGACCAGAAAGTTACAGAGAAACATTCTTCTTGAGAGGTAGAAGAGAAAGTCATACACAAGAAAGAGAAATAGGAAGAAAATCAAAGAGAATTCAAATTCAGCCTTTTAGACTTGAGAATTTAACACTTATGTGACTTAGAAAACCTTAAATGAGGTGCTTACGTTAAACTAATGTGGATAAGATACAATTACATAGAAAATTCTATTTCTTGGTGGAGGCAAGGTTAGTTTGAGTTAAACTGGCCACTCAAGCTAATGAAACCATTAGTGGCCCAAGCTAATTAGTTCCTAGAACAAAATAGAGAAGGATGGAGAAGGACAGAGAAGGTTACAGAGAAACATTCTTCTTGAGAGCTAGAAGAGAAAGTTAGAGAATAGAAAGAGAAATAGGAAGAAAATCAAAGGGAATTAAAATTCATCTTTTTGGATTTGAGAATTGAACACTTAGGTAATTTAGAAAACCTTAAATGAGATGATTAAGCAAAACTAATATCGTTAAACTAATATTACTTAGAAAATTCTATCTCTTAGAGGCTAAGTAAGGTTAATTTGAGTTAAACTAGGCAACTTAAGCTAATGAAACAATTGGTGGCCTGAGGAAATTAGTTCCTAGAACAAAATAGGGTAGGATGGAGAAAGTTAGACAGCAACATTCTTCTTGAGAGCGAGAAGAAAAAGTTAGAGAAAAGAAAGAGAAATAGGAAGAAAATCATAGGGCATTCAAATTCACCATTTTGTACTTGAGAATTGAACACTCAGGTGATTTAGAAAACCTTAAATGAGGTGCTTGCGTTAAACTAATATCGTTATGCAACAATTACTTTGAAAATTCTCTTTCTTAGAGGCTAGGCAAAGTTAGTTTCAGTTAAACTTGGCCACTTGAGCATATGAAACAATTAGTGCCCTAAGCTAATTAGTTTCTAGAATGGAAAAGATTTATTTATTTATTATTTTTTTTTTTTTTGGGTGAATAAGACATAAATAAACGCAAAAAATATACAAGATTACAAGGGGTATGCCCCAGGCCCTATAGAGCTATACACGAGAAGCAAAACAAAACCAGAACACCGCGAAATGTTCAAGACCTATCTAAAAGAGAGATATCACTTGAACACAACGCATAGGAGAACCTCGACCTGTAACAAACAAAATAATAGAAAAGGACCAGCCATCCAATGCACCAAAAAACATAATTAACCAAAGTTGTCCACCCAGGCAACCGAATCAAGAGCCAGCATGGTCTAGAAGTAGTAACCATATATGATGTATGCATCCAGCAACTAGAAAGGTAAAATAAAGTATAGAAACTAGTACAGCCCACTAGCTTAGGCCAAGAAAAGACACCAACAGTATTGTTCACTAATACAGTAGTGATAGAACATGAAAAAATTAAAGACAGCTTATGATCGGTCTGCACTTTCCAGTAGGCACATGCAGCAGCCATACCCTAAGACCCAACCCTCACATGAGATGCGGAGACTCCATCGGTGATTGCAATAATCGTCACTGGCAAAGGTAATCTTTGTGTTATTTGTCCTGTATAAAGACTCCAACAAAGACCGCACTGCAAACATTCTCTATACCCAATAGAATTTCCTACCAAATAGATGATACCAAAACCCAAATCAGTGGAGCCCAAAAAGACCCAATAAAAAGGATGGTACACACTTTATTTAAACTCGCATCACTCGGCCCACAATATAGGACCTCACCACTCTCAGAAATTGCTTCCTTAACCTGCAAATAAAGAGGTAATATATATATATATATATATATAATGATTAGCACAGAAAACATGTATAGGCTAACTTCACTCGACCCACACACACTTCCAAAGATGCTGCTCGGATGCCAGACAATGTTGCAGATTTTATAAATCACATCACTCAACCCTCTATCAGCGGAATTACAAACAGTACCAGCTGCACAAGTCACAAACATTAGGAAAACCCACAGTAAATGGCTCCCCAAACTCAACTCTCAATTTAGAAACTCCCATCACTCAGCAGCCCTCCCAATACTAATAGTACGGGGCTTCAATATGGAATTAGTCAAATTCCATTGCTTTAAGAACCATTCATCACCTACATTTCTAGGTAAATTGTACATAGACATTAGCCTGTCGCTAATCATTTGAACAATTGTTTTGATAACAACTTCTTCAGGTTTCATTTCCTTATTAAAAATTCTGTTGTTTCTTTCAATCCAGATTTGATAAACAAAACACAGAAGAGATAATCTTGTAATAATGGCTTTCAAAGACTTACCTTTACTCTCCTTAATGGCAACATGAGCAACATCAGGCCAAAAAATGTCAGGCCACTTAACATTACATTTTGCTTTAATAGCATCCCAGACCTTAAGAGAGAAGATACAATTAAAGAAAAGGTGGGAGTGGGTTTCTGTGTGGTGATTGCAAAAAGAACACTTAAAGTCATCACTCATACCAAAGGATACAAGTCATCCCCGTGTTAAGCCTACCATGCAAAGCAATCCGGACAATGAAGCTAACCCTAGGTATATTGAAAGGCCCCCAAAGCAGCTTATACCAAGCAACCTTATCATGTTTGACTCTCCAATGGTTCCAAGCAGTTGGATGGAGAATTGACCATCAGTGAGACTCGAGACGGGGATCTCATTGCTCAAGCTTCAGTTTGAAAGACAAAGAAAGTTAGGAGAGGAAACATTCTTTTGGGAGAGTCAGAAGAGAAAGTTAGAGAATAGAAAGAGAAATAGGAAGAAAATCAAAGGGAATTCAAATTCATCTTTTTGGACT